>JAMAJT010000006.1:322854-546230 GCA_023628915.1 Trichomonascaceae sp. Y4102 | reverse complement strand
TGTCTCTCCAAGGAGTGTAGGGTAAGAGATCAAACATGCCAGTCGGCCCAAGTCGAGAAGTCGAAAACGATGCATGCCTAGCAGACTAATGAATTCACGGCAACATTTGACCCAATGGACCATGCGAGGACTGGCAGAACGATTACAGTCCGGAAGGAAGAAGTGGGTGGACCATCTTTTTGTGCACCGTCGAGAATCTGACGAGCATTTTGGAAAGAACTTACGAACCCCCCCGAATACCAAAAGCGTGCTTGAGACGACAATTCCGCAAGTAGAGCACCAAACTGTAGCGTCGTCGGCGAGCGAGTAGGCCGATGTCGAGAGTGCGCCGATCCTGGTAAAAGCAGAACTGCGCCCGCCTTGTTGTCTGGCGACTTTCTTGACGTGCTCTTTGTCTGTGCCTGGACAGAGCGACAGTGAGCTATTTTGGTTAACAGGTTTCAGGGTCTCCTAGCTCTGGATAGAATGATCGGTAGAATCGGCTTGTAATACGACATTTTTGAATGGTCCGGAACAATAATAAGCTCGTGTGGCCGCAAAAGGTGGGAAAAAAAATGAGAGCCGATGTGAACCTTTTATCTGTATATTCATTTACGCGCTAGTTTTAATCTTTTATAAGTCTTCGCCATCATCCCTGCTGGACGCAACTGTTTCGCAGAAGGCAATGAACAGTATCTCCTGTTGAGAGTACGTTTAAATTAATTCTAGGGACACACAACGAATATCAGCCCCACCACCACATGCAGCAACGAGGACGACCATTCTTAGGTAAGAGAAGCTCGTTCTCGACGTTCAGCACTCCAAGGGATGTGGAAAATGCATACTCAGCCCAAATGGGTGACCCCATGCTGGCGTATGGTGCTTCAGACAACACAATGGGCCACGGGCCGTACCCGCAACTCGGTCCGGGTCTCAGCCCCGGCATGGGAGCGGCTAACATAGACACGAGAAGCCAGCAAGGCCACATTCCGAGCCAGTATGTATCTCCTCAAATGATGGGAGCTCAGGGCCAGCTTGGATCTCCGTACAATTCGGCCGCGATGTACGGCGGCGGCGGCGGAGTAGGAGGAGTTCGACCCGGACCTCCACGCTCAGCAGCATCCATTCAAGCAGGACAAGGAGGAGGAGGTGGAATGGTACATACGAGGTCACCACATTTACGAATGGCGTATCACGAGTCCCATTGGCCACTATACTCTCTGGACTGGACATACTCGTCTGGGATTGGGTGCGAGCTGGTGGGTGTAGGCACATTTAGCGAAGATCAGAGCAACAAGATTCAAGTTCTTCGAGCGAACCACGAAGCCGGAGACAACACATCATTTCAATTGCTGGCCGAGAGTTCGTCGGCGTATCCAGCAACCAAGCTTCAATGGGAGCCTGCGTCGACGGGGTCACCTCCATCCATGTGTAGGCTCATAAGTACAGGGGACTGTCTGCGGATATGGGATTACAACAGCGAAACGTCCAAGCTACAACAGCGGTGTGCGCTGCTCAACAAACCCAAGAGCGAGTACATGCCTCCTCTGACGAGCTTTGACTGGAACACGGTGGACCCGTCGCTGGTGGTGACGTCCTCAATTGACACGACGTGCACGATCTGGGATATTGCCACATCCTGTGCGCGCACACAGCTAATTGCCCACGACAGCGAGGTGTACGATGTGTCGTTTGTCGCCAACTCGGTTGATATTTTTGCATCGGTGGGAGCAGATGGCAGTGTACGGGTGTTTGATCTGCGGAGCCTGGACCACTCGACCATTATCTACGAGCCAACAAATCCCGTTCCGCTACTACGCATTGCTGCGAATCCCTTTGACCCTAATATCCTGGCTACTGTGGCACACAACTCGAGTCGAGTCCACATTCTCGACATCCGCATGCCGGGCGTTCCTCTCACGACACTAGACGGTCACACCCGGCCGGTCAGCTCCATAAAGTGGGCTCCAGGTACGGGTAAAAACAGTTTCAAGCGGCACATTCTGGCGTCGAGTGGGGACGACTGTCAGGTTCTGCTGTGGGACACAACCGATGCCCAGCACCTGCAGATGGCTCTAACTTCTGGCAATGCACAAGCCAATGACAATGCTAACCATACACCAAACAACAATAATAACACCAGCAGTAACAGCAATAACAATAACAACAACCCGGGTGGTGACCGACACTCGCCCAAGCCTCCTGGCACGACTATTTCGTCAAGATCTGTACCCAAAACAAGCCCGATGGGATGTTATACCGACAGCCTTGAGGTGAACAACATATCTTGGGGCCCCAATGTTAATTGGCTTGCACTGACGTCAGGCCGGGGAGTTCAAGCGGTGCGGTTCGACTGATTATATATATAGACATATATATATATATTTAGATGTAGACGCGGAGAAATATCAGGTTAGGGCAGCTCATGCCACGGTGATGTGAGCAAGAAAAAAATGTAACAAAAAAAGCAGCCCTGCGGCCAATCGCGCATTCAGGCGACAGTATAGTCTCTATGACGCTCGGCGGTCACGAGGCAATTTTATTTGCTTAAGCCGTCTTATCTCCGTTTAAACCTGGGCACACTTTGTGATGTATAATTTGTTATGTATGCTCTCCGTGCCATGTGCCGTATTGGGCCAAGGAGCCAACTTTTGCCAGCCCTGATCGGGGCTGGGCCACCATTCGGGGCCCCGCCCGCCCCTGCCCTGCCGGACCCGACGATTAAATTGGTATCCTCCACCCGCACGCACGCAACTTTGACTTTGTCTTGGTCCAGCACACGGCGAATAAGACAACGACACAGCAGCCATGGTAGTGCGGACGTGTTGGCTCAGCAACATGATGTTGCTGGCCCGACGCGCAAGCACTACTGCAACCAAGTTTGCTACTCAACTTCGCGAAACCCGTCGGCTTCAAATTATTCTGTACCATCTCAAGCCAGGCAAACTCGATCTCAGTTGCCAGTTCAAATATGCCCGTCACCGAAAGAGCGCGCATGTCTACGAAAGGATTATCCGCTTCGGCAGCATTGTCGAACGTAGTGAGTTCTCGGCGCTTCTGCAGCGGCAGCGTTTTGGCGGCCGCGCCAACAATCGACGATGCTATTCAGTCAAACGGATACCCAAGGTAGCTGTGCTGCCTGGGTTCTGGCTACACAACACAGGCCCGCTCAGACCGTCATGGAGGAGCAGGTGGCGGGGAACTCCCCCGTTACGAAAGCGACCGGTCAACATGACCAAGCGGGCCGTGCTGTTCTCCATGTACCGCACTTCCGACATCAACTGCTGTCCAAATGACAAGGAGCGCAAGGACAAATGGGCTCAGCTGCAACAGTCAACCTCATGGGCTCCTCCTTCTTACTCTGCCAACGTCCGCCTGAGTCTGGGTCTTGGAAGACCCAAAACGTCGCCTTCATTTTTATGCTCCACCACCACAGAGATATGCAAGCTTCTGTGGGTGAACCAGGTACGCAACTTCTCCAGCGCTCCATATGTGACTGCTCGCGCCAATCATTACCGGACTTATAGGTCCCAGTACACCTACGAAGGCCGACCAAGAAACCTTCGGGTGCCTGCGCGTGCACGAGGCCAGCCGCCTCAAGCGTCTCACTGGCAAGCGCGTGGCCACGGTTCATACGGCCAGCCCGTCTTTGTGTGGCCCGAAACTGAGTTGGCATCTGACATTGGTGTCGAAGCAAGCGCCGAAATACCTCGGGCGCCTTTCTCTACTGGAGAGGGCGACGACTTGGAGGTGCCATCGACTACGCGAGGAGCGTTTGTTGATTTCGATCTTTCTCCTCAGTTCTGTCTCGGAGTTCCCGACCTCACCGAAGAGGTTGTCAACAACATTGAGCGCGACCTGGAACGGTACTTTGCGACACTTCGCAACATAATCGCCGATATTCGCCGAGTCGCCAACCTTGGCGAGTTGCCGGTGAGCGTCATCCGTAATGGCAGCACAATTCGAGTGTACTTCCCCAACTCTGATTCGGAGCAGGTCGAGAGCCTGCTGCGAGACATTGAGGTGTCACGAGGCAGGATCCTGGACGCCACGGTGTGCATGTTGGAGGAGGAGGAGTCAAGAGATTCTTTGCCTGAGATGCATTTTGGTCCAGCATCTCAATCTTCCTCACACCACGCGCCACCCGCAGCACCTTCGTCGACTGGTTCTGGTGTTGCGTTTGCGTCTGCGTCTGCGCCCGCGACGTCTGGCGTGACTCCTACTGACTCGAATTTCACTAACTCTTTGTGGTCCTCTGTCTTGGGAAACAACACCTCTGACATGTCTACTCCGGCACTAACACTCTCTGCTTCGACTCCCTCGTCGAGATCCTATTACTTTTAGATTATTATTACTTCATTATTATTCCCCGTTTGTTGTTTTGCCTGCCGCTTAGTAAGGCGAACCTACTTTTATGAGGCTGGCCAACTCTATACCCGTTCCACACAGTGGGCTGGTGTAGTAGATAAATCAGGCTTGTCTCACTTGACCTTGAAGCCCGACCAATATGGCCCAGGACACGTCAAATGATAAAATGTCTGGTGAAATGAACTCTGAAGAGCTCCATGATAGCGACACTCACCCGGACGCTATTTCAACGCCGCATCATCACAATTATACCGATGAAGAGGACTACGAAGACCCTGTAGTTGCGCCAGTCGACAGCGCGGTCATCCAAACAGCAGCAGCGGTGAGTTTTACCAGCCCCAGTTCGAATTCGAATGGTCTCACATCTCCAATTGCACCTGGATCTCCCGAGGGTCCTGGATCTCCAGTGGATTCTGGATCTCCCGAGGTACCCATCAAGTCGCCCAATCGCACGAGATACAGCATGAATTCCAATCTGGATGAAGCGGAAGAAGAAGCTCCAAGCAAGATCGAGGTTGAAAAGGACGAATATGCCACTCCGGAGCCGGTCTCGGTCCATGTTCCGGAAGAGACAATGAGTACCGTCTCCCTCTCCGATTCGGTCGAAACGGAGACGTTTCCTGCGCCCAATTCGAGCTCGAATCCGGTAATCAAGGAACCTGAATTATCCAGAGGTAGCTCTTCAGCCACGTCTCCCCCTGCAACTACTTCAATTGTGTCCCCGGCCACATCCCGACGGACTTCGACAGAGAGCAATGCTCCGCCGCTGCCTCCTCGAAAACGAGCGCCTTTTTTCTGGCTGAAGGGTAAATCGCCACGGGCTTCTTTTTCATCGGTCAATGCTCGTCGTCACGGCGGCTCTCAGTTTGGCAGTATGGCTTCCTCCGAATACGATCTTGTTATGCAGAGACTTGATGCAAACAAGGAAAGGCTTGCATCGCAAAAGGCTCAGGATGGTTCGAAGGACGTGTTCTCTGGAATCAAACAGATCCAGAAGGAATTTGAGGACGTCAAGACCCACCAGGTAGCGGGTGCCGACGAGGATGAGGCCGCTGCAGCGATCGACTGGGAGTTCTGGACAAGTGTGATCAGTGACTACTCTGCTGTTGCCAAGGAAAGGCCAGAGGAGCTTTCCAAGGCGATTTCTGCTGGTTTTCCTGGTCAACTGCGCGGACTGATTTGGCAATTGATTTCTGCTTCGAAGAATGCCCCCCTTGAGGAGATGTACCAGAATATCTTGCAGGAGTCTAGTCCTCACGAGAAGGCAATCAAGCGGGATCTTTCGAGAACAAGCTTTATCACGAGTGCCGATCCAGACAGTCTTTTCCGCATGATCAAGGCCTACTCGCTCTACGATCCCGAGGTCGGCTACACACAAGGCATGGCCTTCATTGCAGTGCCTCTTTTGATAAATATGACAGAGGCCGAGTCATTCTGTCTGCTTGTGTGTCTGATGAAGGATTATGGCCTGCGTTCCTTGTTCCTATCAGACATGCCTGGTCTACACCTGCGACTGTACCAGTTTGATCGCATCATTGAGGACACACTTCCATCGCTTCACATTCACTTGGCACGCCAAGGGGTTCGGTCATCTATGTATGCTAGCCAGTGGTTCCTGACGCTGTTTGCATACAAGTTTCCTCTGCAAATCGTTATGCGGATTTTTGACATTGTCATTGCCGAGGGAGTCGAGGCTATTCTTCGCTTTGGCGTAGCCTTGATGCGCAAGAATGCACATGTTTTGATGGGACTGGAGTTTGACGCCCTACTAACATTCCTCAAGGAAAGCATTTTTGACTGCTACCTGGTAGATGCGTCACCGGAGCCTTCTTACAATGTCAATGAACTTGTGGCCGACGCATACCAAGTTCGTGTTATGCCGGTAACGCTGCGCAAGTATGAAAATGAGTATGCTGAGATTCACCGAATCGAGCGGGAGAGAGTTGAAGAGGTGGAAACTTTGCGAGCATCCAATGGTCAGTTAACGTCGCAGGTCCGTCGTCTGGAGGCCGAGCTCGCGACTCTTAACAAGGAGCATATCCAAATCGCCAACGAGATGGTTCAGGGCCGACTGGAGATTGCCAAGCTTAAGGATGAGAATGATCAGCTCACCCAAGAGCTTCAGGAGCTTCGACCGTCACCAGAAGAAGGCAACGCTAGAGAGGCGGGAGCCTCTGAAACGCCCGAGCAAATAGCCGCGACCAAGCAACAAAACCTGGAGCTTCTGGAGACTAAGGAGCGGCTTGAGTCGCAACTGACAAATCTAGAGCGAGAGCTCCTTGATACGAAGCAAGAGCTCGCAACAATGGAGGACGAACACAAGGCTCTCAAGATGCGATGGTCTGACCTTGGTCGCCATTTTAACGAATTTAAATAGGTCAATACATACTGACTGGATTTGATGTTGTTGTTGGTATTGTGTATGTCGGGGTATTTGATTAGCCGACCGTTCCCACCGAGCCTATCCCCGCATTTCCCATGACTATGAAAGCCTTGCAACTGGTGCGCAATGTACGTCTTTGATACGACCGACCTTTGATCAACTAACTAACCAGGTCTGGACCGATATGCTGGCCAAAGGTGGTCCAGAGCCCTTGCTTTTCGATAAGGTAGGAAGATTACCAAACTTGCGGATCGCGGTAACTAACTAGCTCACGATAACTGATGCGAAACCAGGAAAGGTTTCGATGGCCATGCAGATCGAAGCAAAACATGTTGTAAGTCGAACCTACCTGTCGTGAAGAACATATCCACAATACTAACCTGAACCGATTGGGCTCTATGCATGGAGGCTGCATCACTACATTAGTTGACATTGGTGGGTCTCTGGCAGTGGCGTCCAAAGGACTCTTGTCCACAGGAGTCACCGTTGATCTGAACAGCACCTTCATTTCTGCTGCAGGTGGACCTGGTAAGGAGATCAACGTGGACTGCACACTGGACAAAATGGGACGGACTCTGGCCTTTACGCAGATTGAATTCTTCAATAAAGAGCGGACAAAGCTACTTGCTCGAGGCAGTCACACCAAGTACATTGTCCAAGCATTGAGAGACGTAAGCGATTGATTTGTTTTCTTCTCTAAACCAATCTAACCAGCCAAACAATGTAAAAGTAGAAGCATAGAGTAGATAGATTTTAGAGAGATCCCCTGAGTCACGTGAGCCGATTCATGGTGCTGAAACTAAACCCTACCGCTAGTCAGAAAGCAACGGCAACAAAGCGAAGGAGGAACCCCTGCTGCAGAATCGGTCCAATACAAGGACGATTTCTTGGACGGTGAAAAGCTCTAATATACCGTGCTTGAAGCTCCGTAAACCATATCTACGTCACAAGCATCTTCGAATAGCGCGCATATTCCTTGTCACAACGACGACGACGTTCTTTTGTGGGAGCGAGCTCAAGAGCAACTAGAGAGCCCGCCGAACAAACTCAGCGACCATCACTCGGCAATAAGAAGAGTGCATTCTAGCCCATCTCCAACGGCTAACACCTCGCCTAGCTTTAGTGCACGTTTTCCAACTACAGTCACTCATTTGCATGATCCAACCGGAATAACGAAACCCACTTCAACTGAACACTCCGGAAAGAACACCAGTCGTCTTGAGGAATACGCGGAAATTTACAGAGAAAGCGACTACTTTGACGACGGCGATCACACAGACGACGATCTCGCAAACTATCACACCTGCATCGATCTCACTGCTCAACAAACTACTCACCAACAAAGAGACGACCACCTTGATACCGTTGCTCCACCGCCATATAGTCCCCGTCTCTCTGATCTATTTGCCATGTCCCTAGATCACGCTGCGCCGAATATAGCGGCGCGCAAACCCGCCAGCGGAGGTATTATTTCCCAAGCGGACGAGGCCGGCTCGTACAGTCTAAGCGATTACATCAACCAAGATCCCGATTTTATGGACAGATCCTCTGTCGTAGTGAATGTACGGGGCGTCAGGTTCTCAATATCCCGTGAGGATATGACAAACATGCCGGAAAGTATTCTCCTCGGCATGACTTTGTGTACAGGAGAACTCCATCTTAAGGAAATGAAAGAAAATTTGAGTCAGGATGAATACTCCAATTTCATTCTAAACACTATCTCCCCGACCTGTCTCACGTATGTTCTCGACGTCTTTCGACAAACATCTGAGGAGGCAGCTCAGATAGCAACTCCGCACGACGAAACAGCAACGGAGGCAACCCATGAAGTTAGAACTTCTCTAGAAGGACAGACTGTTCAGATACCTTACGAAGGTAGCGACGATGTTGCTACTACCGTGGCCTTCGAACGCCCCAGCGACATCTTGAAGGTCAAACCTGCAATTATTCTACTGAAAGAGGACCTTGATTACTACTGCTTGCCACTTGGAGCTGATGGACAAGAGACCCAGCCTCAGACGGTATCAGATGAGTTCAAAGAGAAACTGCGACAGCTCAAACTAGCATGCGGAGATCACGTTGTTAACCAAAGCAAAGTGTTCCATGGTCTTCGGAACTGCAACGTACAGGACAGTCCTGAGTTTCATCTTCTCACAATGCTCTGCTCGTCTGGGTTCAAAGAAGATGATATGTGGGGCTACAGAGAAAGAGAGCCAGGTAAGACTGTAATCACCAGTCTAGCTTTGGTCCGTTTGTCCACAGGCAACACTGACGAACGCGAACTCTCGACTCCTCACAAACTGCTTCTCTTTTGGAGAAAACCGGCGAGAAAATGTTGGTGGGATTCTCTGGAGCTGGAGAACATTGCTGGCTTCCCAGGCAAAGTTCGTGTCTATATACGCCGCGTATGGACATTGGAGCTTTGTGTTCTGGGAGCCAAGGACCACGCCTGATTGCAGTGCGACCATATTTGCATGTGTGTTTTTTTTTTTTAATCTTTTGTTTCTGCCTGCCTCCTTCTCCCTTTTTCTTAGCCTCATTAATGCGGATCCTACCTCTCTAACGCTAGCATTGCAGTCATTAGAAAATATCTTTTATTTCCATTATTCTTATCTTAATACATAGTATATGCCAAGCGACAGTTCCAGTTGAGAATTTCTTGATGCCCAAAATATCGCTGTATATCTTAATGTGGGGTAAAGTGGCGCCGCACCCACCCGCTTAAGTTTATCTCACGGCGATAACAAAATCCAAATTCAGTCACTTGCGTCCGTTGGTTGGCATTGAAATCATGGCCGACCCGCCACGAAAAGAGACCGAACTCGTTCACCAGAAAGACCCCAGTTCAACAACGTTTGGGGTGACCGATCAGGAAGAAGTAGACCTTGCAGACTCGAGTGCTATCGATGAAGGGCCTAGCGGAAAGTTTGACGAGGAGCATATCCGGAGAAGGTTTCCTTTCTCAGCTGGACTGAAACGATACGCTACGGGGAGTAGCGCGCTTCGTATATTTACGCGGCGCAAAGGAAACTCTGACAACAGTGTCGACAAAGATGAAGGTGAGTATGTAGAACTAACCGCCCTCGACGACTCACCGTATCCCGAAGTTCGAGCAGCAGTACCCAATAAGGACAGCAATCTCCCGCATAATACGCTCAGAATGTGGGTCCTCGGTTTGTTCATGACCACCATTGGCTGTTCGCTCGATGTTTTATTTTCCCTGCACTCTCCGGTGTTTGCAATAACTCCGTTTGTGTCGGCAATGCTGGCCTGGCCGTTGGGAAGACTCTGGGACAGGGTGGTACCGAACAAGGTGATTTTCGGGATCCCTTTGAACGAGTCGCCGTTCAATATTAAGGAGCACGCGCTTATAACTATTATGGGCAACGTCTCGTTTGGAGGTGGTGCTGCCTATGTCACTGACATCATTATCACGATGAAACATTTTTACGGGATTGAAATGGGATGGGGGTTTCAGATAGTTGCTATCATATCCTCACAGGCTCTAGGCTATTCTATCGCTGGCCTTGTCCGAAGAGTACTGGTGTACCCGGCAAGTATGATTTGGCCCTCCAACCTGGTGACAACTACGTTTCTTACTAACATCCATCTCAACATTAACCACATGGCGGACAATTGGACCATCTCTCGGCTCCGCTTCTTTACCATTGTGCTGATATGCTCGCTGGTATGGACTTTTCTTCCGTCCTTCTTTATGCCATTCCTGAGCAATTTCAGCATAGCATCTTGGATGGCACCAAATAACATTGTGATAAATCAACTCTTTGGAACCCAGCAAGGGCTCGGAATGCTACCCATCTGCTTTGATTGGAACCAGATTGCCGGATACATTGGATCTCCATTGGTGCCGCCTTTTTTTGCAATTGGTAACATCATGGCGGCTATCGTTGTCGTCTACTGGCTGGTTGTACCAATAGTGCAGTTCACAAACACTTGGTACGGTAGCTACCTTCCAATGTCAAGTATCAACTGTTATGACAGATTCCAAAATTTGTATAACGTCACAAGGATTTTGTCAGGTTCAACAGATGCGACAAGTCAGTCGCCTGGAGCTACAAATACTACGCTAGGTCAGTCTGACGGTCGCCGCGAGACTTATACGCAAACAAAGGGTATACCCGACCATCATGGAAACATGTTCAAACTCGAACCAGACACGCGCGTTTTTGACGAGGCCATGTACAAGGCGTATTCGCCTATTTTCCTCACATCTACGTACATTATTTCCTATGGACTGAGCTTCGCCGCGATCACGTCAACGTTTGTACACACCATTCTCTTTGATCGTCAAGACATTCTCTATTACTGGCGAAATTCGAGAAAAGAACCCGATGACATTCACATGCGACTCATGAAGAAGTATAAAGAGGTGCCTGATTGGTGGTTCCTCTTGGCGTTTCTTACATTTCTTGCGTTGGCCATTGTCAGTGTGAGAAATTGGGATACGGAGCTGCCTGTTTGGGCATTGTTGGTGGCGCTGGTCATCAGCATGGTTCTTCTGATTCCAGTGGCAATAATCTACGCTCTGACTAATGTTCAGGTCGGCCTCAATGTGCTCACAGAGTTTATCGTTGGCTATATGGTGCCAGGTAAGCCGACTGCCATGATGATGTTCAAAACTTATGGCTACATTACGAACCTTCAAGCGGTGGCATTCCTCCAAGATATGAAGTTAGGACACTATCTGAAGCTGGCTCCTCGGGTTCTGTTTATGGCCCAGTTGATTGCAACGCTATGGGGATGCATCGTACAGCTGAGTGTCATGAACTGGGCCCAGGGAGCTATTAAGGACTTGTGCCAAGAGAACCAGGCTGGAGGTTTCACGTGCCCCCAAGCCACTGTGTTCTTTAACGCTTCGGTCATCTGGGGCGTGATTGGACCACAACGACAGTTTTCCAAGGGCCAGATGTACTACCCTATGCTATGGATGTTTCTGGTAGGAGCACTACTCCCGCTTATCTCATGGCTCTGGCTCCGAAAGTGGCCAAAGTCGTTCATGAGGTATATCCATTGGCCCGTCTTCTTCAATGGAGTTGGCTATATCCCACCGGCTTCACCATACAGTTATGGCTCGTACTGTGTTGTTGGGTTTATTTTTGGCTATTGGATCAAGCGACGATGGTTCAACTGGTGGGCCAAGTACAACTATTCACTGTCGTCTGGTTTGGATATTGGGCTTGCATTCGGGTCTCTGATAATTTTTTTGATCATGTTGTCACCCAAAGTTCAAGCTCCTGTTTGGTGGGGAAGCTCCAGCAAGAACGGAGGTGCCTTTGACAACGCCGACAGTAGAGCAGAGCCTCTCATCAAGCTCCAGCCAGGTGAGGCGTTTGGGCCCAGCTCTTGGTAGAGTGCATGCTCTGCAATTTGACTAACAATTTATTTACGATTTCAATACCGCATTTGATTTTTCACAAGTATACTATAAAAAATGCGATGTTAATTATCTCGTTAGTTTCATTGGGTTTCCTCGTTCGACTCTGCAGGAATCGCGGCTAGAACAAGATTGCGGATCTCCATGATCCAAGGATCTTTGAGCAGTTCCACAGCAGATGGCCGTTTCTTGGGGTTTTTCTCCAAGCATCGCATCAGGAACTTCTGTCCAGCAGCCGAGAGCTGGTCCTTAGATGGCAGCTGGGGGAGATGGCCGGCAGCAATATGATACATAATGGCCCACTCATTATCCAGGTTAGCCCATGGCCGGCGGCCAGTACACATCTCCAGTACACAGCAGCCTAGTGACCAAATATCAATACCCTCAGCGTTGCCCAAGTCAGCACCAGTGATTGCTTCGGGAGCCATGTACATTGGCGTTCCAGTCATAGAGTTGAGTTTCGTACGGTTCTCGGGCTTACCATTGCCATTCTGAGCAGTACCCATGGATCCGCCGATAATACTCGAAGTTGGGCCTCCACGCCGGGTTCCACCAGTGTGTGCAATGACCTTGGCAGCGCCGAAGTCGACAAACTTGATGACACCGAGATGATCGAGAAGAATATTCTCAGGCTTGATATCGCGGTGAACAATGCCGCTCTGATGCAAATAGGCGATACCCTCGAGCATTTGTAGGGTATAGACTTGGACAATCTGCTCCTCTTCAATGCGGCCATACTCCAGCAGGTTGGCGAGAGAGCCCCCCTCGCAGTACTCCATGAAAATGAACACACGGTCCCGGTGAACCTCCACTCCATAGTAGCGCACAATGTTAGGATGGCTGAGAATTTCAAGCACTGTCATCTCGTCCTTGATTGACTTGAGAATGTGACGAATTGATTGGGGATCTTGCAAGCGGATTTCCTTGACAGCCATGACTCCTCCAGTATCGAGGTTGACAGCTGCATAAACAGAACCGAACGCTCCACCACCAATGAAACGACCCTGCTGCCATCGGATCTGCACATTTGAGAATGAAGACGCAAGGTACTTGAGAATCTCCGTGTCTTTGTTGGAATCGTCAAGGACTTTGCCGACGGCATGCTTGCTTTGGCGCTCCTCTTCGAGCTTGTCAACCTTCTTCAACGTCTCTTCACGCAGAACTGCAACCAGCTCGTCATCGTCCTTGACAGCAGTGACCTGCGACACCTTTTTGTTGTTCACTACGGTGCGAGCAGCGGGGGCGCGGGCAGTCCGACCAATAAAGTCAAAATGAGAAATGAGTAGAATCATACAGTCGGCAACTTTTCGCCGGAGATTGACAAACTGCTCATCAGAGATCGCTACAATGTTGATTCCTCTAGTCATCATCATGGCAAACTCCAACGCAGCCACGGTCCACCTGAACGCTCGAGCATCCGAGGCGCGGCAGTCCTCACAGATAAAAGCCACCCACTCATTACAGAGGTCAATTAGCTTTATGGCGGTCATGTTTTGGCGGTTCTTCTCCATACTGCTCACGGACATCTGGCCAAAATCTCGCGCAAAGACAAAGAGGTTGTGCGACGTCTCGTGGCAATTATACGGGCTGATCTTGCGTCGCACCACAGGCACATTGGCCAGAACAGCAGAACTCATGCGGAAGATCATTTTGCTCTGCTTGTTGAGCTCTGCGTCGACCTTGATGAGCTGCGATCGAGCTCGAATGAGCAACTCTGACATTTGATCAAACGCACCTCTTGTAGCAACCGAAATCTCCTTACGGACCTGCTCGAGCTCTAGAGTTCCGCCCTCGGAGATAAGTCGTACGCGGCCCGGAGTAATGTCAAGATCACAGTATGGTATGTCCAAACTGAAGGTCTCGCCCTGCCAAACAAGAGGCTCCTCGATACAAAACACCAGGATATGTGCTGGGTGGCCGGTCTCCTGAGACTCCTCTGTGAGCCGCGAGTATCCCTTGAACAATTGTTTGATGAGCTCTGGCCGATCCTTGAGCCACGTGTTGCCCAATGCATAGATACCATACTTCTCAAAGGTACCCGTGTAGATGAGAAAATGGCCAGTGTCACGCAAAACCTCCATCACGTCCTTGACGCGCGTAGGCGCAATGTGGTAGTCCGATGCATTTTCGTATGACGACGTCATAATGTTGGCAAAGCGCAGGTATTTTCGGTAAAAGCCACGAATGTTTTCCATAGTTGCTCCAAACCACCGCTCAATATCCGAGGCATCCCAGTTAGGCGGACCTTTACACTGATGCTCCCAGTAGCTCAGGAGTTTTGCCAAGAGCTTGACCGATAGTGACGTCATTTGCTCTGCCACAAGCGTATCTGCTTGCACTTTGAGACGCTCCACGCTGAGTAAGAAGCCATAATGCGCGGCCAAATGGTCTGTTTCTTTGAATGCACGGAAAAGACCTCTAAAGTGCCTTCCATCCTCCAAGAACTTTTTGTTCAAAAGCTCAATATAGTACTTGACACAGTCAAGAACTGTGCTTTTGAACGACTCGTCGATGAGATCAGGGAACATCCAGCCTTTTTCCAAAATCGGCGCAGTTAGGTTGTCATTCCGAACAACAACATCAATGGCAAGCTCAATGTACATCTGGAAGTCTAGACTGAGCTGGTCAATGATGACAGCCGTGGGGTTGACAAGTCGTCGGGCATAGGTCAGTCCCATCTCGATAATGGCCCTTCCCAACTTGATGGGGAACATAATCAGGTTCAAAAGCCGTTGCTGGAATGGAGGAAGTCCCACTTCCACATATACGTCAGAGTACTCAACGGTGGCAGTTCGCGCCTTCTCGATGAGGGGCCCAATTCGGCTCTGGATGCGGACTTCGAAAATCTCTCTAACCTGGCTCTGCTTGGTGATACTGTCAACAAGAGGCACGCCGTCCACAGTGTTGTCTGGTGGCCGTGTCGGGTCAAGGTCCTTATTACCAGTCCATTGTCGTAGTAGCTCGATTTCCTCGTCAATACTTGTCGAAATGTTCTTCCACGAAATCATGGCGTTTATACGGCGCTGGAATTGAGCAGAAGCGTAAGCTGGATACTCCTTTTTCATTGCGTCAATATTTCGGAAAAGGCTCTCACACCTTCCCATCAGGTCGATGATCTTGCTCACCTGCTTATCTGCCTCTCCCAGCGAGACAGAACTCGGGTTTGAGATTTTGAACTCGGATATCTTTTGCAGGGCATCGGCCACAGTGCTTCGAGAATACTCTAGGACACGCTGCTGTTCAAGCACTGTCCGACCACATACTCTAGCTCGTAGAGCAATCCACATCTGCTCAGCGTCCACGCCCTTGTCGTTTTCAAGAGGTTTGATACGCCGCTTCTCTGAGCGGAAAACTTCACCAGTTAAGACGGATGCAAGCATCGCCTGCCACTCGAGTCGCTCTTTGGATACCTCCAACTCCTGTTCGCTGACGGTACCGTGATGGCCCTGGGTCACGGCTGCATCCAGCATTGGGTATGAGGACACCAGAAGGTCATTTGTGTAGTCGTCTTCAAAGTTGGTGCCTAGGTTGAGTGGGGCCGCAATCTCGTCAATCTCGGTATCGGATAAATCAGCTTCGCTGACAGTTATGGGAGAGCCGCTCTTTTGGTAAGACTGGTCTGCGTCGTTTCTGATTCTTTGAATGTAGGCTTTCTCCTGGGCGAAATACTGCGCCTGCGCCGTGGCTTGTGAATTGATGCCATTTCGAATTGCTGCTGAAGAGGTGGTTGACAACGGACCGGCGGTATGAGATAGGCCCGCCATCGATGATTGTCCTCCTTGTGCGCTACTGAGTTGAGAACTGTTATTACCTACAGCTCCAATCACGTTTTGCGATGGTGTTCTAATGGGAGCATACGCACCGGTCAGTGGCCTCATGGGTTGATGCGCATCGGTGAGCTGATCAAATTTTCGCGCAGCAAAGCCTGCGTCTGCAGGTCCTATTGAGTGAGTGGGTTTTCTTATAGAAAAGTAAGATTCCGACAAATCAGAAGCACTGGAACGCTTGCCGGAACTAGCAGAACTGATGGACTGGTTGTGAGAGGGCGCAGTGTAGTACTGACCACTATGCGATTGCAGCTCTGTTCCTGATTTCCGTCGAATCAGTCGAGGTTCATGGCCGCCCATTGTGCTTGATCCCCCATGACCTCCGGGAGATACCAGCGAGGTGAGTGAAACTTCCGAGAGGCTTGTCGTGATGGGCACTTTGGGACGTGATGTCCTCGTCGCCGGTAATTCGGGTAGCTGATCATCTGCGCTGGCCGTTACTGGAGAGTCGATGTAAGACTTTGCACCGAGCGATGTGGCTCGAGTCGAGGTGATCCCGCCTAGAGGACTAGTGGGGAGTGACGATGCTGAAACCTTCGACGGGCCATTGGCGGTGCCAATGTCGCGAAATGGGGCCGCCGGAGGTACTAAACCAGGACCCCTATGACTGCTAGCTGCATATCCGTCGTCGCTCAGACCGCCAGTCGATTGCCTGCGCCCATCACTTCTGTTTGTGGGGCTATCGGGCATACTCGACGAGGAAAAGCCTCTGCCAGAATCGTCGGGAGAGGTTCTCGGTTCAAAGTCAGGACTGGCCGTCGAACTATTATACAGAGGAGGCGAATTGGATAATGGGGATCGAGGGTGCTTGCTTTTAGTTGGGCTCTGCCTGCGGTGTTGTAAGTGGAGATATAGGCTGGTGTTGCCAGGAACAACTCTAAAAGGGTTGTTATCAAGGTTGCTGGTGGGCATTCTCGAGTTGAGACTATGGGCGAAGACGAAGGGGAAAAAATGCATCAAAGGTAGCCCCAAGGTTGACAGCTTTTTAATACGGAAAATGCGTTATCTGCGCCCTGTTTCAAAACATCTTCTTGAGACACGGTTATTGTCCCATGACTACTGTTGGCACCACTCGTCTGCAGCTTACTGCACAGTGTGCTTAAAGTTCACGTGCCTGGCGGGGCCAGTGTCTGCCGTACTCAATCAGATCGGCCTATTATATACGCGTGCATGAACGGACGGAGTGAGATGTCCACTTTGGCATCGCTCCCTGACCTTGACGAATGCATAGAACGCTTATACCGACGAGAACTGCTGCCAGAAGTCACCATTGAGGCCCTGTGTTACAAAGTCAAGGAGTACCTTACAAAGGAGAGCAACGTTGTTCATCTAAAGGCTCCAGTCACTGTTGTTGGCGACATTCATGGTCAATTCTACGATTTGTTGGAAATATTCAACATTGGCGGTTTCTGCCCCGATACTAACTATTTATTTCTGGGTGACTACGTCGATCGTGGCCTCTTTTCGGTCGAGACCATCACCCTATTGGTATGTCTCAAGATTCGCTACCCCACAAGAGTCCACTTGATTCGCGGCAACCACGAATCGCGCAGCATCTCTCAAAGCTATGGATTCTACACTGAGTGTATTCGAAAATACGGTTCCCCAAAAGTGTGGCGATACTTCACCGACACGTTCGACTATCTAACGCTGTCGGCCGTCATTGACAATTCAATCTTTTGTGTGCACGGGGGCTTGTCGCCTACTATACACACAATTGATCAAGTCAAAATCATTGATAGATTCAGGGAAATCCCCCACGAGGGGCCAATGGCCGATCTGGTGTGGTCAGACCCAGAAGAAAAACAGCCCGACTTTGCCCTCTCGCCTCGAGGCGCGGGATATACCTTTGGGCTGGCAATCATCGAGAAGTTTTTGGAGTGCAACAAAATCTCACACATTCTGCGTGCTCACCAGCTCTGCAACGAAGGCTATGAAGTGCTGTTCAACGATAAGTTGTCCACCGTGTGGTCAGCTCCGAACTACTGCTACCGCTGCGCCAATCTTGCGTCTGTTCTGGAGATTGATGATTTTGGTAAGCGCTTCTTCAATGTGTTTGATGCATCTCCGGAAAATGATAAGCACCGCGGGGCCCTAGACTCTATTTACGACGCACCCACACCGCAACCTGTAGAGTACTTCCTCTGAGAGCACACAAACGCTTACTTTTTTTACGAAATTCACGATGCGCACGACTATATAATTCTATGTACATGCTAAACTAATCAACAAGATCTATCAATGAAAGGCTTGCAGGGCAGCGTCTAACTTGGTTTTCATCTCGTCCCACTCGTCTTGCTCATTGCTCAGAATAGTAATGGCTCCTCCGGCTCCAATGTTCCACTCGCGGTTCTGGTACGAGAACGCCGAGCGAATAATTACACTCCAATCGGCCTCATCCGTCACGGACCAGTATCCGCAAACGCCCGAGTAAATACCGCGCGGCTTCTTGTCCTCAAGATTGTGGAGGATCTGAACGCTACGAAGCTTTGGGGCTCCCGTCATAGAGCCCGGAGGAAGAGAGTGCGCAAGAACATCGATACCCTTGTATCCGCTAGCTGGCTCGAGTTGTCCGCTAATGACCGACACAAGCTGGAACACGGTTTTGTACTCTTCGACCTGCATCAGGCTCGTGACTTCGACGTCTGGTGTCAGCTGATGCATATCATGACGAATGAGGTCCACAATCATGAGGTTTTCTCCCTGCTCCTTTGGAGTTTTGAGAATTGCCTCGGCGCTCTCGCGTGTCGTCTCTCCAGGAATCTTCTTCACTGTACCCTTGATAGGTCGGAATTGACACTTTCCGTTTCGGTCCCAAGAGATGAATCGCTCGGGAGACGATCCCACAAGCGTGGCGTCAGGGAACTTCATAAAGCATGAATACGGGGAGGGATTACGAGTTAGAAGTGTTTCGTACAGCTTCCATGGGTCATCGAAACGGTCATCCTGCATCGTGATGGTGGTGCGTGCCGTCAAGCACAGCTCGTACGATTCTCCTGCAGCAAGGAACTCCTTACACTTGCTGATCTTTTGCGTGTATGCGTCTTCGGCAGGACCGGCTACACGCGGGTTAGTAGTATGTTTGGCGCCAGCAGAGTTGGTTTGGGCGCTGCTAGCATCGTTCTCGATAGATTCCTTACAGCTTTGGATCCATTGCTCATCATCAACAAGTGAGATGATATGGCAGACCTGCTGTTGGTTATCCACCACAATGCACTGCTCGATATCGACCAGGTTGACATCGGGTAGATCGCTCGCGACCCTCTCACCAAGGGATTCGACACCAGCTTCGTAAGAGAAATAGCCGACAAGACCTCCAACAAAGGGCAAGTCTGTGGATACGGTGCCTTTGTAGCTGTCGATCTTGGGCGCCATGTACCGGGAGAGGAACTCCCACACACCGCTGCCACGCTCCACGTTGTGTACTCGTTTCTCTTGGGTGGCCCAGGTTTGGAGGATAATCTTGTCATCACCACACTGGTATCTGATCCAGGGAGTTCGCCCCTCCTTGAGAATTCCCACAATTGAGTAGCGACCAGGATCGGCGGCTGAGTTTAGCAGAATGAAATCAGAAGTGAGGGATCTGCAAATCTCCGGTGCTGTCTTGTATTTATTGGCCTTCACCAATCTAAAGTGGCTTGCCTGATCGGAGGCAGACTCTAGGGGTTGACGGGAGAACGGCACGGGCAAAATACTATGGCTGCACAGTTGGGCCAACAGACTGTCGTTTTCCAATCGCGACCGGCCTCTTCCTTCGGTAGTCCACCACTGTTGTGCGAGAGACCAAAAGTTTCGAATAATCAGGTCTCCAAACTCGGAGCAGATACTCTCAGGGTGGTACTGAACTCCGTAGAACGGCTTGGTTTTGTGCTTGATGGCCATTACCGAGTCTTTGTTAGGTTCATCAGCATTAGGGCATGTCGCGAGGATCTCGACCTCCAGCTCTTGTTCAGGGTCGTCAAATATGCATTGCAGCGAATGGTACCGAATGCTGTGATAAGACTTAGGTATATCCTGGAAAAGTGGATGACCGTTGTGAGTTACGAGCCCAGGTTGTCCATGCTTGGCTTCCTTGAGACGCTGGATCGTGGCACCAAACTCCAGACCCATGCTCTGCATTCCCAAACACACTCCAAAGACAGGGATTGGAAGATCTGTCGTCCAGAGCGAGGGAATCACGCCCACGTCTGAAAGTGTCGCGGGATGGCCAGGCCCCGGCCCTATTACGACGGCATCAAACAGCGGCAAAACTTCGGCGTGGAATTCATGGACATTGTAGGTGTTGTTGTGGATCGTCACGACCTGCGCGCCAGTCACACGCTCGACGAGCTTTTCGACATTAAAGGTGAAGGAATCGTATGAATCAATGAATAAAATGCGCTTGGGCGACGTCATTTTGATTCTGGCACAACTTTTGTGGGTTACGCCAATGATCCGGTCGGGATGCTGGTGGTTTTGGCTACAGTGAATATTCTGAGGTCCACATTTATTCATATAGATGCACGCACGGCGCAGCCTCTCGATGCCCACAATGGCGCCGCGCCACTGGCATTGTTCATCTCGCTAAACGACGGCGGTTGTTGCCGCACTTTGGGTGACATCAAAGATAAAACAAAGGCAGTCATCATCTGTCATTCTGTTTATTCATCACCGTAGGTCAGATACTCAAAGAGATACTCTACTACGGCCGTTCTATATAGCCAGTTAAACTAGATGAGACTTTCAATTCAATGTTTCCAGTTTGGAAAAGCAGAGTCATTCAAGTCAGTACTACGTTTCCAGTCTGAAAGTGGAATCATTTGCGTCATCACCGGCAAACCACTGCATCGTACAAAAGTCTACTTCAACGATGTTCACCGTGCTCTTTGAGCCTCGTACTATGGTAAAACTGATGGTGCGGCTCGCCGCACAAATTCGCTCATATTGCCACTAATTACACTAACCAACCAACTCCCAACAACACTCACAACATCACCATGTCGGAAGAGAGAGACGACTTCCGCTCCGAGGGATACTCCAGACAATCGGCGAGCCCGTACGATCGTGAAAGGGAACGAGACAGAGAGAGAGACAGAGAGAGAGACAGGGACAGAGAAAGAGAACGCGACAGAGACAGAGAGAGAGACAGAGACAGAGACAGAGAGAGAAGCAGGTCTCCTCGACGAGATGGCGAAGGTTATACCTCGCCCGCAGCGGCAGCTTACAAGGAAGAAGAAGAGGATGCGAAGAATGAAGGCACTAATCTCTTTGTCACAGGATTGTCGCGATCTGTCACTGAGCAAGATCTCAACGATGCATTTGCCCGGTTCGGTACCGTCGAAAAGTGCCAGATTATGTACGACCCACACTCTCACGAAAGCAGGGGTTTCGGCTTTGTTAACATGGCTGACACAGAGGGCGCCGATGCAGCTATCAGCGGTCTGCATGGAGGGGAGCTCCAGGGTCGCACTTTGGCGGTTGAGAAGGCCAAGAGAAAGCGACCTCGAACTCCCACCCCTGGTAAGTATTTTGGACCTCCCAAGCCTCGTCGCTCGGTTCGGCCTCCTTCTCATCGCGGTTACGATGACCGTGGTGGATATGAAAGATACGATCGGTACGACCGATACTACGATCGTGGCGCCCCCCGTAATTATGGCGGTGGCGCTCCTCCTTACCGTGGAAGCCGTTACGATGAAAGAGACAGAGACCGGTTCGATGACCCTTACTACCGTGGTGGAAGAGATTCTGGCCGTTACGGTGGTGCTGAGGAGCGCTACGGAAGTCGCGACCGATACTCTTCGTCTCGCTATGATGACCGCGATAAGTATGGGCCTCCATCCCGCGATTACCGCGAGAGAGACCGCGAGCGCGACTCGAGATTTGAACGACGCCTCTCGAGAGACGACCGTCTTCCTCCAGCCTCATCTAGCCGAGACGACCGTCTACCTCCAGCCTCATCTGGCCGTGACTATCGAGACGACAGAGACAGAGAAAGAGACAGAGAAAGAGATCGGTACAGAGACAGAGGCGACGGCGAGGATTACCGCATGCGGGATTGAGTAGAACAAACAAGATACAAGCAAAGCAAACACAAACACACACCACACACACACACACACACACAGAAATAAGACCCAGTTTTGATTCAGTAGCTACTACCGACCGTCATGAGTATTCGATTTCGGCATTGTAGATTTAGACCCAGTCGACTTCTTCGACCTAATTTCGATCGACCCGTCCGGCGCCAGCGTCCTAGTAATTCGTAGATGTCCTTACTTCCCGCCCACCTGCTAACCCCGATGTATCACTCATTGTCTAGACAAATAGTAATAGACTAGAGTCTATGCATTTCTATACTAGTGATTAGTTAAGTGTTGTTAGTTCCAGTGGATGTTGCTGAATAGGGACCGCGCCCGCGGGCCCAAGGCAGAATGTCGAGATTGACGTTGCTCAGCCGAGTAGACGTAATGCCTTCTGCTGTTTTGGACATCCATGCCCAAAGACGGCGATCAAGTTCTTCTGCTGCACTCGTGTCACGCGGGGATAGAGCATATTCGGTTTTGTAATGGTACTTCATGACGTCTTTCTGAGTCAGGACACCCATCAGTGCTCCATCCTCGCATATGTAGATGAGCCGTGGTCCTGCTTTAGAGAAGATCTCTACAACTTGTTTCATGCGCATAGTTTGGGCGACCATGATGCAATTTGTGTTCATCAGGCGAGAGCAGTTGATGCTGGTGTCGTCATCTTGGCGACTGACAATGCCACTCACAGAGAAGATGCACTGTTTCTCGCCTTCATTTTGAAGGTGACGATTAACAAGAGCCTCCAAGTCAGATTTCCAAACGTAGCCCAGAAAGTGGCCACCAGTTGTTTTTGTGAGCGCAGGATACGATTCATGTTTGAGTGAGCTGTCGTCGAGAATTGCAGAGATTTGCCGAATCGTCATATAGTCGCATAAAGTTACAGGTTTTGTTGTCATTGCTGCAGCCACGGTCTCGTTGATGGCACTTTTTGGTTGCTCGAAATGCTCGCTGTCAATAAACGGAAATCCGTTGGCCACAATAGTGCGGTCGGCAATTCCTCCGTGGCCCCATCGATCGCACACTGCTTTCGTGACTCCTACTACTATCATTGTTGGTAGAATGTATGTCAACGCTCCAGTAATCTCAAAGATGATAATGACAACAGTCACTGTGATGTGCATCACACCACTGAGGACAGCCGCCGACCCCAGGAGTGCATATGTTCCTGGAGTGATGCACGATCCATCGGGGTCACAGCTGGCAAAGATAAAGTGGTCTGGGTGCCGGTCGTATAACGCCCAAGCCACAGTTCCTACAAACCGGCCAAAAAGAGCGCCAATGGCTAGCGAAGGTACAAAAATTCCAGCTGGAACCTTGGCGCCATAAGAAATGATAGTGAGGAACCCACGAATGACCAGTGCTAGGATTAGCGAGAAGGCTATGCGAGTGCGGTGCGACGGGTCGCAAGTAATATGGTCCCAGTCGTCGCTGCATTCGTGAAATAATATCTCCATACTTTCTGTCATGTCGATGCGCAGGAATCGGTTGAAATAGCATATCGAAGCCGTGATTAGAATCAACACGACGGCCTCCGTTACAGCGTAGTTGGCAAGGTACTTTTTGCGGAAAGCCTGGACACGCAGGTTCCACTTGATGATAAATAATCCAGCAAAGCCGCCAAAAAGACCAATGATGACAAAAAAGACAAGCTCGAAATAGTGCCAGTTGTGGTCGTACTTGACGGAAAACAGCACCAGCTGGCCGGTGCGGAATGGGCTGGCGGCAGCCAGAGTTCCCGTGGCCACCAGAGCGCAGAAGTAGCTACGCCACATAGTCTTGATGGAGAATGAAGAGGACATCTCTTCTAGGGCAAAGAGAACCCCGCCCATGGGGGAGCCAAAGGCCACTGCCACGCCTGCAGCAGTACAAGAACAGAGGACCTCGCGCATCTTGGAGTTGTGGCCCTTGAACCGACTAAATTGGCTGGCAATGATGTTGCCCACACACGCAGCATAGTGGACACTGGGTCCTTCTTTTCCCACGCTCATGCCGGACGCAATCGATAAGGGAAGAGCAATGCACTTGATGATTAGTGTTTTGAGCCCGAGGAAGCCTTTCATGATGAACCCTGCGATGATGCACTTGATCTCGGAGATTCCTGACCCAGCCGCGTATGGTGCAAATGTGGCTACAAGAATGGCTGCCGAGCTTGCAAACAGCACGCTTATCAGAATGTACACAAGGTAGTCGAGCGGACCAAACCCGGTCCATGGCACCCATTCGGGACACTCTCCATCGTATCCAGAACAGCAGAAATGCTCATTGAGGTAGAATGCTGGGCGACAATGGCCTGTTCGTAAATCCGATGCCCATTCTGTGATGATACTGATGAGGGCCGCAATGACGCCAATGGCGGCGCCAACCAATGCTAAGACGACCCATCCCTGGGCAGCAGAGTACAATTGGAACCACCCTTTTGGCTGTGCGTGTGCTTTTAGCCGGATTTCGTTTTCATGTGCGCTTTGGTCGACCCAATCAATGGTGGAGAAGTCGTGGTATCGCTTGATTTCGGAGATTTGAGCGTCGGCAATGTCGCTACGCAATTGTCGAAGTCGGATACCCACCTGTGATGGTGTCCGGTTGTGGGAGCCTGTATCTGTGGATCTGCGAGACATTGAGGTGACAGCTATATAATTATGTCCTTGTGGTTAGCGTCATGCATTGGGTTGTACGGCTGTCAAATGCTGATCACAGATGTGGTTAATGGTGACAGTGTAGATCTCGACCGACTTGGACTATTGAGCCTCACAGCCCCACTGTAACCTTAACGCGTCTACGCGTGCATCCTCTAACTACAATTGATTTGGTTCACACCATCGCTACATTTACAATGGACAGTCAACGAGAGGCGCCCATGTCGCCTGAAGATCAAATCAAAGTGGCTGAAGCGGTTACCAGGTTAAAAGGAATGAAAGATAAATTGAGTAAGCTGGGTCAGCACGAGGAACAGCCACACCAACAGCAACAGCAACAGGAACAACAATCACAGCAACAGCAACAGCAACAGCAATCAGAGGAACAACAACAAAGTGAACCCCAGGATCAAGACAAAATTGAAGACTCACTGACAGTACCACTAGCTCGAGTCAAGAGAATCATTCGACAAGACGAACAGATCACGGCAATCTCCTCTGGTGCCTCTTACAGTGTGGCAGCAGCGGTTGAGCTCTTCATAAAATACATGGCAGAGCAAGCATACGTATGTGCACGTGCCAACAAACGAAAGAGAGTTGTATATAATGACTTGGCGATTGCAATTCAGCGGCAACCCGAGTTGGAGTTTCTGTCTGTCCTGGTGCCTCGAACGGTTCCATATAAGGCCATTCGCGACAGAGTCGAAAAGAAAGACGACAATACCGCCGAGTCAGCTGCGCCCAAGGGCGTGCAAACAACCATTTCGTTCGGCCCTGAGCAGTAATATACTATTTATTATGATATAGTTTGTCCCAATATCAGACCAGACTTTTAGAGTTACCCTGGAAGCCCAAGCCAATCAGCAAAAAGGGAATTTTACACCCAGAGGGTATTTGGTTTCGATTCTCTGTAGCTAACTCGTCAGCCAAACTCGTCATGCTTGCCCGCACAATTGTCAGACGCAACGTTGGGGCTTTGCGCCCTCTGTCTGCTCGGATGGTTTCGACAAATAATCCTGTTGGAGGCGCCAGCAACTACAAGGTCCCGGACTTTTCGCCATATCTCAAAGAGGACCGCAACAAGGACACTAACCGAGCATTTTCCTACTTTATGGTGGGAACCTACGGTATACTTGCTGCTGCTGCTGCCCGCTCGACCGTTCAAGACTTTTTGACCTCAATGTCTGCCTCCAAGGACGTGTTGGCTCTGGCCAAGGTCGAGGTTGCTCTCGGCAACATCCCCGAGGGAAAGAATATCGTCGTCAAGTGGAGAGGAAAGCCAGTGTTTATCCGACACCGCACCCCGCATGAGATTCAGGAAGCTAACGAGGTCAACCTGGCCAGTCTGCGTGATCCCGAGACTGACGACCAGCGCGCCAAGATCCCCGAGTGGCTGGTCATGATTGGAATCTGCACACATCTCGGATGCGTGCCTATTGGAGAGGCCGGAGACTATGGTGGATGGTTCTGCCCCTGCCACGGATCCCACTACGACATATCGGGCCGTATCAGAAAGGGACCTGCTCCCCTCAACCTGGAGATCCCTGAGTACGAGTTTATCGATGGCAACGAGAAGATTGTCATTGGATAAAGCAGTATATAGTAGATGAAGTTAGACATTCCATTCTTTGGTAGTACACTTTTATCAACCCTTTTTTATTGCACCTTTTGTCTGCTGGGATTTAGGTTGGTTAGGGCCCTCACAGCATGATTGAAGTCTGGTGTAACGACCGCCTCGGCAAACGTGTCAGGGTCAAATGCCTTCCGTCAGATACCATTGGAGACTTCAAAAAGCTGCTGGCAGCGCAAATTGGTACACCCGCCGAGAAAATCATCCTCAAAAAGGGCTACACCGTGTACAAGGATCACATCACGTTGGACGACTATGAGATCCACCATGGCATGAGTCTAGAACTGTAAGTTCTTACGTTTAGCTGTCTATCAGCTCTAGCAGCCCACTACAAGCAAAACTAACCAGCTACTACTCGTGATTGAAATCAAGTTAACTTAGTATATACATTCAGCCTCGCTCGACAAACGTCTTTTCGTTGCGGGCCGCATCAGGCGCCTCTTCTGTTCCATAGCTGACAAACTCCTTTAGTTTCTGAATGTACAGCTTGCCATCCATGGCTCCCTTGTCGTAACCTTTAAAGCTGTTGCGGATCTTGGGAGCTGTAGCACACACAAATGGCCTCAGCATTGTCGATTCTAGTGTGCTTGGTACCACGTATGTTCGCACCTTTTCCCAGTTGACAATATATCTTCCTCTGGTTGTCCAGCGACCGACACCGGTGGATCCTGTACCTTTGTAGTAGTTCTTGTTACCATCCTTAGTCGAGAGCGCCCATCGCCTGTTTCCTCGCTTGGATACACCGTAGAATAGCTGGCCATCCTTGAAGGTCTGCCATGGCCGTAATAAATATTGAACTCCACTGGGTTTCATGGTAGATAGATATGGGGAGAGAGTGAGAGACCTAAAGACACAGTTTTGAGTCTAGTTGCGCTGCTCTGACTGCGGCGTGAAAAATTCGCCGCACAAGCACTTCAGCAACACTATTAGGTTGTGTTCACCAACCGGCATTGGCAAGGCGATTCCCCAGTATCATTCGAGAATCCAACCGACAGGATCATCACACCATAGAAGATGCTGGGACTTTCACGAACCTTTCTGCCGGCATTAAGGCAAGTAGCCGGCCGCAGAGCTCTTCATTCTCAAACGATGACCATACACACTAATATCCAGCCAGTCCAACGGCTACCTGCGTTTTTTCAACTAACCACCAAGCGAGCATTCTCCAACACACCGTCCCAGTCTGCCACGCTGAATCAGATTCGTCGCAGAGGTAACTTCAAGACCCTCAAAAAGAGAGAAAAGGCCAAGATCTCGGACTCGCCCAATCTCGAGGGCGGACCCCAGCGAAGAGGAGTCGTCATTAAGGTGGCCACCATGAAGCCCAAAAAACCCAACTCGTCCAATAGAAAGATCTGCAGAGTACGTCTGACCACCGGCAAGGTCATTACTGCCTTTATTCCCGGTGAGGGCCACAATGCTCAGGAGCATAGTGTCGTCTCTGTCCGTGGAGGTAGAACCCAAGACTTGCCTGGTGTCAAGTACAAGTGCGTGCGAGGCAAATACGATCTCTCTGGAGTCCCCAATAGAAAGAATGCGCGGTCCAAGTACGGTACCAAGCGTCCCGCCAAGGCTCAGGAATGAGCGTGTACATATTGAAAACTGATTTGATTCTAATAATATAGTTAGGCTGCCTTGAACCTACGGCCACTGGCCGTCTTGCGTTCCTTCTCTGCATTCTCGGGTTTAGCACGATTGAGCACCTTGAGAAACTCGCTCACTCGGTACCGCATTCTCGAGTGCATGTATGCTTTGGAGCACTTGATGTGGTAGTGGAAGTAGTCGCGGAACGTCTCAATGTGGGAGATACATGTCTCACGGCGCTGAGGAGTCAGGTGGCGAGGGAACAGCACAAACGTCACGAATCCCTTGTTATCAGCAGCGGCAGCTTGAGGAGACAAGAATTTTTCAATCTCGCGAGGCGCTTTGCCCTGCGAGTAAAGAACTTGAGGCGCATTCTGGCTGGCCCGCTTGCGTGCATCCACAAACTCCTGTAGAAACACTTTACCAAAAGTCTTATCGGTATCATCGCGGAAGATTGTACTGAACACCACGGTCACTCGGTCGTGTGCTGGCTTGATGTAGATACTCTCCTCATCTCGGTAGTGCACAGCCATCACCTCCTCCATGTTCTCATTGGGGGCGTACAGGTCGAGACCCTGCTCCGCCGCTTCTCGGCTCAATTGGTCGAATCGATTGAACGCCTTCTCAAACGGGGCTGCCAAAGCATTGCGCTTGAGAAGAGCACACTTTGTAACCAGCTCTTGGCGTTGTTCATAGTCTAGCTCTGCGTGTGCCTTCTCCACGTCAATTTCAATGGTAAAGTCGTAACCGGGTTCGGGAGTGGGTGCGATGTATGGTCCATATTCCCGCTCTAGAAGCTGGCGGACGCCGTACTTCTCCAGGTCGGGGAAACAGCGGGCACGCATGGATATTTGGATCTTGGACTTTGACTCCGGGGTCGACACGTAGAACGTCACATTGTCGAAATCACTTGCAATCTGATCAATTACGGCCGGAGTGGCGTCAGGCTCCAGCAATCGCTCGCTCAGGATGCTCTTGATGAGCAGGTTGTCGTATTCCAGCAGCAGCATCTGAGAGTGTGTGGAGCAGCCGGAGTGTGCTGGGAGTTGTTACCATCAACCATGCCACGCAAGCGCAATAATATAAACTAGCCAACTTTACGATAACAAACAAAACCTCAAATGAACATCAAATGTGTATAATCAGACATGCATGCAAATAAATTAAATTACACTGCTGCAAACACAGAGTAGTTCTGCGCAGCAAAATACTGGCGGAGGCAGCTATATGGCTGCCAGTCAAACGTCTCGTCCGATACACAGGAACATCGCAGGCCTCGCTCCGTGCATCGCGACGGGCAGTGTGTAAATGGAGGATGGGTGTAGCCTATGTCGTCGAAAAAATGCAATTCTGAACGATTGAGAAAGAGAGAGGCGGCAATGGAATGCACCGGCGCGTCTCCCCAGCGCTCATAGTAGAACCCACCGGCTTTGTCCAGAGCACCGAAAAAATCGCGGTACTCCTTGCCGCGGTAAAAGTCCATATCGGCAATCTCAAAATTGGACCAGAAATGACACAGGTTGTATGAATTGAGCCCGTCGTCAGAGATAAAGTCAGAGAGGCTGTCTTCGTTGAGGTAATCGAGATGCTGTCCAATAAAGTCGCGCACCGTCGACCAAAGTGTCTCAATGGTTGACGGTAGCTCGCGAAGCGCTACAGTAAAGCCATATTTCTTGTTGTTTTCGTCCATAAACCGGAAAACGTCGTAGTTAATGTCACAGTGGAATGACACGTCTGGCTCAACTCTCCAGTAGTACCTGTAGTCCTGCAATAGAGGATGGTCAAAAAACAAACCACTCTCGTACCGGCACATATGTCTATACGACTCGGAGTCGCCATAGACCACATCGCTCATATAGTCGCGGGTTGCAGCCGCCTTCCTCTGGTCAATCCATTCCGGGTAGCCCCAGTTGTTGGTGCCAATGACTCCGTATTTTGGTGTGCCAGACACCAACGCCGACGTGCTTTGGATAAACTGCTGGGTGAAAGGCTCGTCGTTGAGGAAAACCCAGTCGTAGTGGAACTTGTGGTTAAATCTGTCTTCAAGTTGAGTGATAGACAGTAGCAATCCAGCCAGGTCTTCGTTGCGCGCGAGCGTCACCAGCGTAGCATTCTCCTTGTGATGCATGTGGGACTCTCCGTTGTGCTCCAACGGCGGAGGAGACACCTTGTGGTGAGCGTTGAACAAGTTGGACTCCTCCTTCTCTCTGTTTTGCGAGCCAAGCTGCGCCTGCTGGTGGTTGATATTGAGCGCATCTCTGTTAGCATCTCCACTCTTGCCAAAGCTAACACCTCTCTGGCCCTTGAGATAAATATGGCACTGTCCCTCCCCCTCGTGGCAGTCGAGTTCCAGCTCTCGTCCAAGCGCCTCCAGGTCGTTTGCCGTAGCCGGCAAGGCGTCGTTGCGTCGTGAAACAAAATTCCCACGAAGCAGCAACAATATGACATTGAATGCGAGGATTATCGCAATCAGAGGTGCACCTAGCCGTCGCTTTTTGCCTTGACGGAACCCCAGAGTCTGTCGCCGTATGTGCTTGGTGAGGTCCATTTTTGATGTTTGTTAGTGAGGGTCCTGACAGTGACGTTTTCACCCTGCCGCTCTCGATGTCAGTGTCGCGTCGATTGTTGCCGGTTGGTGGTTGGTGGATGCCGGTTGCCGGTTGCCAGTTGGTTTGGCCAGTACACAGTCTTAGTAAAGAAAAACCCCCTTTCACGGTCCAATGTCTTAAATGCCGACCAGGAACTCCCGCTCGGTCTCACTTGGGCCTGGGGCAGGTCCAGTTTATGCACATGGGGGGAACTGGGGCCGTTGCCGACCTGCAGATTCATGTTCCCAATTGAGCTAATCCCCCCTGCGGATCGTTTCATGCGCGTTTCACGAAAGAATTCTAATGTTCAAAGAACTCCAGACACCCGTGACTACCGTAGCGGTGTCTAACCATGAAGCATTTCTCATTCTTTTAGCTTTTAGTGGGTGGTATTTTGTTTGATTGTTGTTTGATTTTGCATTTTGTCGTTGGTGGCACATGCCGCTGTGACGTCAGCTGCGGACATTTTGACTCAGTCGGCCGTTGTTAGCCTTACCCCGAGTTTGGTTTGGTGTGCCTGGTGCCTGACGTGCCAACCATGTCGAGAGTGCATACGCTTACATATTTTGCCCACTACTGTCGAAAATGACGTAAATCTGTGGCATCACCCGCGCTCGGTATATCTTGCTTTCTCTTTCTGGTTATTTTACAAACGACCGCGTGAATTGGGGTGCTGACGGATGTAGAAGTCTTGGTACCGGCAAATCGCATGATTGGCCGCTAGTCAGGCAGGGGTAACATCGGAGTTAAGGGATAGCATATTTTACAACGACGAGCTTGAAGACCTAGTCGCCCTTCTATGCCTATCTAATTACCCAATTAGGATTATTGTCCGATAAAGAGAAGTTGAGCAAGCCTGTACGACAGTAACAACGAATTGAGTACTCTGGTCTTGTTCGACAGAAGCACTCTGCTATAATACAACACCAGCACACCCAGAGCTTAGAATTCTTTTATGTAAACTCATGGATAGGTAGGTACCCATGAGGAAGGATGAACTAATTCAAGCACAGCTCATCACACAAACACCACCATATACGCAAAGAAGGTACACAAGAGATTGTTTAACCAAAAAACAAGGAAACAAATCAACAAAAACCAACATGGCGACGCGTGTCTGTGAGAATCTCGGTTGGTCACCAGTTCGTTCAGGGTATGGGCAGAGGTTACCCTCTGCCCGTTGGGTCCACACTCACCGAAGGATTCCCAAAGCCTTGACAACCTACCGCAGAAGCCACTAGCATAGTCAATCGACGCCCCGCAAAGATGTCGTTCTTTGGGGTCAAGACCAAGCCTGTTGGGTCGTTCGAAACTGTAGAGTACGACGACAAGTTCCAAGACGTACTTGGGTCGACATTGGATGAAGCCAATGACGACTTCAATGATGAAACGTTTGGCACAGATGTGTCTACTCTCAAGCAGCAGAAGGATTTTGATTTCGCCGGCCAGACGGCTCAGCACGTTCCTCAGATTGATAACGGACAAGTCGCATGGGAGTACCATAGACCTGCCAAATCGACGCCACCGATTCAACAGAGACAGGTGCAAAACCAGCAGCAGCAGAACTATGTGCCCAAACTCCAACCCATTGCCTCGCTATGGGGAGAACAGCCACAGCAGTCTCAGTCGCAGCAACAGCAACAGCAGCAACAACCTGCCAAAAAAGTCCTATCTCTTGAAGAAGTAGAGGCGGAGATGTTGAGAGGGCAGCAGCAGCAGCAGCAGCAGCAGCAGCAGCAACACCCTACCAATCAACCTCCTCCTCCACCTGGGATGTACCCTCCACATATGATGGGGCTTCCATCGCAGATGATGCACCAGCACATGGATCCATGGGCTGCGTCTTATCAGGGCATGAGAATGCCTCCAATGCAAGGAGGTCCCACTGCTGGTGGGTACCCAGGCATGAGTATGGGAATGCCGCCTCATCCTGGATATTCGATGAACATGCCTATGGGTATGCCTCAGCAAGGAAATTTGGGACCTGGTCATGGTGGACCCATGGGTGGCCCTCTTGGGGGCGGTCCTCAAGCTGCGTTCCAAGGAACTGGGGCTGGAGTGGAAGCACCTCAAGTAGCAGCAGCAGCAGCAGCAGCAGCAGGAGGACCTCCTGCTGCTGGTCCACCCGGCATGACTGTTCAAGAAGAGCAGTTGCGAAACCGGAGCCCAGAGAATCAGAACTTGAAGAAAGCTGAAGTTGCACCCGCTGCTCCAATCCCACTTGAACAACTGATGGCTGAAGAGAAGAGGGCCCATGAAGCAGGACAAGCAAAGGAGGCGGAGCAGTCGCGCGACGAAGCAAGAATGGAGAAACTCAACGGACTCATGTCTCAGTGGGACAAAAACTTCATTATGCGCATTCAGCTGCAGCAGATGGTCTCCAAGGATCAGTACAATGACGACTTTTACTACCAGGTGCACTCTGCAATTGAGGCTCAGCGCAACCCCCATCAGCCGGACAATGCTCTTGCTAAGACTTACATGCTACTTAACCGTGGACGCAAGAACAGACGGCACCAAAATGACAATCCTCTTCAAAAGATGCAGCAGCAGGTCAAGGATGCCGTGGAGGCAGCTAGAGACCACCCCAAGAGAGAGCAAATCACCGTCGAGGGTGCTCTTGGAAGGCTCCAGGTTTCGTCTGGATCCCGGCCCCGTCGTGCGCTGAACTTGCATGCGAGAGTGGCCAGTGAAGCCTCGGATGCAGGAGAGGGCAGTGCGAACGGAGAGGGCAACGCTGCAGCGGCGTCGTCGTCCCGCACCAATGCTGCGTCTACGCTGTCCAGACTTAACACTCGCGTGGGCACCAAGACTGAGATTATCAAACAAGACACTATGCGATCACTCGAGGACGTGTATGCTGTTCTCCTGGAGATTGAGTCGCTAGAGCGGTCGGGAACTCAAGATGATACCCAGATCCCGCAGCTGCTCGAACGACTCTGGGACCTTGTTCAGGTGCAGGAGCATGGCGAGAGCAAGGAGACACAGCCGTTTATCCTCATGCTGTCGCTGGACAAGGGTAAGAAGCTAATTCCCCGTATCTTCCGTCACTTGGACTCGACGCAGCGTTTGACCGTGCTCACGCGTATTGTGGCCCACATTGACTGCATTGATGTTGTCAAGAACGGATCCTATGTTCTGCCAAACGGTACCGTGGATTTGTCTGCTGTTAATGCCAGGGCTCGAGAGTCGATTGAGCTCTTCACCCAAACCGTGCTGCCTCCTCTCGTGCAGCTCATATCCGACTCGCCGTTTGATGTGGTGATTGGACTATTGGACATTATGATCCAGAACCAGCACATTCTACCAGCCGCGTACACCAAGGTTGGACTTGCTATTCTCACCGTACTTATTTCCCGCGCTGAGCTGCTCAACCAGGAGGGTACCGTCAGCGGGTCCGACCAAGAAAGCTGGAAGTACTGCTTTGAAACGCTCTTTTCTCGCGTCAAGGGTCACATGGCCGCGCTGTTTCCTCCCAGAAACGTTGAGGACTCATACGTGTGGCACTTTCTCGCGGCTTTGGCGCTTGCCGCCAAGCTGGACTCTCAGCGCGTCATTGTCGATGAGGTTCGCGAGCGGATCTTTGGCACCATGGCTGAGGCCAAGGCTCTGCCCCCAGAGCTGGGTGCTCTGAAGATCTCCAACCTAAACCTGTTTTTGAACGTCATGGGTCTCAATGCCACGACGACGGAGATTACAGAGCTCAAGGAGTAGTTTAGCGACTATGTACACACAATTGAAACCATGCGTTGCGGGGCACATATCCTTGTCACAATGCTTTTTGTCACGGCCGGAGAAAATAAGAAATCAAGCTCACCTCATCACGAGGCTGTTTCTCCGAGCGTTAGTTTTCCGTTTGCCAAATTGGACAGTAGGGCTGATTAGAGCCACGCAAAGTCTCGTTCCGTCTGCGCTTATTTCCCCATTGGGACGCGGGATTACCAATTCCGTGTCAGCCGCTGGTCGAAGAGGTACGCTGGTCGCACGAAGAACGCCAGAGATCTAGCAGTTTAGCAGGTAAATTTACGCTTCGAACTGAGAGGAGTAGAGCACAGATCAACGTTTCTTGCAAGGTAAAAGCCCATCAGATTCCTGGGTTGGTGCCCACCTCAGTCATCCTTCAAGGTTGTGCCCAACACCCAGCCAGATGCACAAGCATGCACCCCGCGTCGCGTGCAATGCACTTTGGAATTACCACCCCGCACCGAAAGCTTGAACTTGTCATGGGTTTGACATCTCGACCGTAGCAAAGGGGCTCCAACGAACGGTATATATGTAGCTGGGCTCTGAGCCGGATCGAATATTTTTCATCAAGAGAGCACCACAGAACCAGCTCTCAAGTAACACAATGTCGGCTTTGGACGAGAAGGCGGCGCCCATCGTCGAGCACTTGGAAGACACAAACGGTACTTCGGACTCTGAGTCCCCAAGCAAGGAACATGAAAACCTTCATGAAGTACACGGACACAACATCAAAAAAAAGCGAGCTGTAGGCAACGAAGCCTTCCTCGAGGTCTTGGCCGTGGAGAGGCCACCGAAGCTAGCAGGGTACATGATTATATTGTACCTCTCCTGCCTCATTGGTTTCTTCAACTCTACTATGAATGGCTTCGATGGATCACTGATGAATGCCCTCCTATCTAACGACCACTTCAAACACTTTTTTGGCTCTAACAACGTTGGTATCAGGGCTGGTCTCCTCTCGGGAATGTACCAGATCGGAGGAGTCGTTGCCCTTCCATTTGTGGGTCCCGCAGTTGACACTTGGGGCCGCCGTGTCGGTATGATGATTGGAGGCAGCATCATCGTGATTGGAACCATCATTGCCGGTACAACTATCAGCTCCGGCAGTCTTGGCCAGTTTCTTGCGGGACGCTTCTTTCTTGGCTTTGGTATCTCAATCTCAGCCACCGCTGGTCCCATGTACGTGATCGAGACAGCCCATCCGGCTCACCGTGGTGTACTCACAGGTATCTACAACACATTCTACTACACTGGATCCATTCTAGCGTCTGGAGTAGTGCGAGGATCTCTCAGCCGCAACAACAATCAGTCATGGCTCATTCCTTTGTGGATGCAAGTGCTCTTCCCCGGACTGGTTCTCATCTTCGCCATGTTTCTTCCCGAGTCTCCCCGTTGGCTGTATGCTCACGGTAAGGAGGAGCAGTCCACTGCTATTCTCGTCAAGTATCATGGAGGTGGCAATCCCAATTCCGGATGGGTCGACCTTCAGCTGCGAGAGTACCAGGAACATCTCCGCCTTGACGGAGCCGACAAGAAATGGTGGGACTACCGTGCTTTGTTTCGCGACCGCGCTTCTATCTACCGTCTGACTTGCAACTGCGTGGTGTCCATCTTTGGCCAATGGTCTGGTAACGGAGTTGTTTCTTACTATCTCGCTGGAGTTCTCGATACCGCTGGCGTAACAAACTCTACGACTCAGCTGAACTACAATCTGGGTATTGCCTGCTCCTCTTTTGTTGCTGCTCTTTGTGGAGCACGTGTCGTTGACATTATGGGTCGACGCCGTATGCTGCTTATTGTCAACGTTGCTGTGGCCTTTATGTGGGCCGGAGTGGTGGCCTGTACAGGAGTGTACGCTCACGACGGATCGCAGAGCGCTGCCAAAGGCACGATTGCCTTTATTTTCATTTTCTCAATCGTCTACTCATCAGGATGGACGCCGCTGCAGGCTCTTTACCCTGTGGAAGTTCTTTCCTACGAGATGCGTGCCAAGGGTATGGCCTTCTCCTCGCTAGCTGTCAATGCTGCTGGGTTACTCAACCAGTTTGCATGGCCAGTGGCCCTGGAAAATATCAAGTGGAAGACCTACATTGTCTTTATGGTCTGGTGTTTCTGCCAGGCGATAATTCTCTACTTTTTGATCCCTGAGACCAAGGGCCGCACTCTGGAGGAGCTTGATGACGTGTTCAACTCGCCCAACCCTGTCAAGGCCAGTTTGAAAAAGGCTGCTATTACTGTCGAGGCTTAGCTAACTTATTAACGATCGTTTGGTTCAAAGTTTTGTCAGAATTTGTTTCTACCTCCTGATTTACAAGTAATAGTAGTAGAAGAAGTCGTAGTAGCAATGGGTGTAGCCGTACGGCTGGAGCCCCAACGAGCACTGCGTCTGGCAAGCTGACTAACGCCAACTCTACCAATGGGAGTTGAAAAATTACATACATCATCACCATGTCGGGACCTCGAATCGCAGCCAGGGCCGTGGCTGGTCGCAGGGGACTTCTCAGCCTAAGTTCATGCCTCAAGAATCAATCTAGATGCTTTGGTGCCCAATCTTTGCATACTTCTGGCCCCTCCAGTGTACTACGACGATCACCTATTCTCCCTCATATCACATACAACGCATGCCGACACTACGGCGGCGTCCCTCCGCCATTAACCCGGGATTTCGTCGAGCAGCGAATCATTGAAACCATTCAAACATGTGACAAGGTCGACGCGGCCAAAGTGACTACCACAGCCAACCTATCTTCTGATTTGGGTCTGGACAGTCTAGACGTGGTGGAGGCCCTGTTCTTCATTGAGGAGGAATTCGGAATCGAGATCCCCGACGAGGAAGCAAATGAGCTTTACTCTATTGACCAGATTGCCGACTACATCCTGGCCCAGAACGACGCATTCTAAGCCCTACAAATATATTATATTATTTTGCTTATATGCTTTTATCAACGGAAAATGTGGTTTCCGGCCGACCACCGTATCCGCCGGCGGCGTTTACCGGCCTAGGCTCTGGGGTGATTGAGTAAGATATCATCTGTTGCTTCGGGCCAGGAATGTTTGGAATATATTGGATCATCTACAAAATCAAGCTGTTGGCAAGATACTTTGAGCGTTGGCATCATTGCCCAAAAAACTCTGTTCGTATACATGCGGACAACTTTACGATCGAGACAGATTCATAAGACTTTGTACCGTTGCACGGTCAAGTCTTTAACCATCCTCGGCCGTCCCGCCCTGAGCCCAACTCAACCCTACCCCACTCCGACCATGCCCCGCATCCATCGTGGGGGAAGAGACCTTGGGGTAAACACAAAGGATATAAAGGGTGTCACATTTCATTTCCCTCTACTTTGCATTTCATTCATCGGTTTCAACCTGAACGAATCAGTACAACCTGCACGGAAAGAACCGCACGAATAATGGAAAAGGTCTCCGCCACCCAACAAAAAGCCGCTGGCACTCTTGTCAAAACCCCGCCAGTCATCTACCAGTCACCATGGGGCCACTGCCCAAACCTTTTCTATGGCAATGCTGCTACTCTTATGACTGAGAGCCCGTACTTGCGCGCACATCCCAACAAGAAGATCCTCATTGACGCAAAGTCGGGAGAATCTCTGACCAGTTTGCAGTTCATCAACTCCATCCACCAGTTTGCGTACATCCTCAAACACAAGTACCTGGTGGGATGGGACGATGTCGTATGCCTCTTTGCACCAAACTCCATCTATACTCCCGTTATTCACCACGGAACCCTGTCTCAGGGCGCAGTGCTGACCCCCGCCAACATTGCCTACAATTCTGACGAGCTACGCCATCAGCTCGAAGTTTCTCGGGCCAAGATTGTCATTGTCGGCGCCGCGTTTGAGAAGATTGTTCGTGATGCTCTGTCAGACAAGACTCACGTTGAGAGAATTTTGATCATTGATGATGTCATTGCCGATATCAAGGCCACCACTCAACAGGAGAAACCCATTCCTCTGGTTGGTCGCACCGCCGTGTACAAGGATGCATACTACTGCTTCTCTTCGGGTACCTCTGGTGTCCCCAAGGGAGTCATGAGCACTCATCACAACATGACGTCCAACCTGCAACAACAGGAGTTTTGCTTCAGCAAAGCTTTCCTATCCACAGACAACGTCTATGGTGCGGTGCTGCCCATGTCGCACATTTTCGGACTCATGAAGTTTGTGTTCACCACGGTGTATGTTGCTGCTACTGTTGTTGTTTTCCCAAAGTTCGAGCTTGAGCTTTTCCTCCAGAAGATCTGCGAGCACAAGATCAACACCTTGCACATTGTTCCCCCCATTGTCGTACTCATGGCCAAGTCGCCTCTTGTGGACAAGTACCCTGTCCACAAGCACCTCAAGAATATGTTCTCCGGAGCAGCTCCTCTTGGAAAGGAAGTCATTGAGGCTGCCGAGGCTCGTGTCAAGGCCCGGATTGTCCAGGGTTACGGGCTCACAGAATCTTCACCTGTCACTCACATGAGCACTTGGGACGAGGATGCGTATCGCCAGGATTCCATTGGGTGGCTCCTTGCTAGCTGTGAATGCAGACTAGTGGACGAGGATGGAAAGGACGTGGCCTATGGACAGCCTGGTGAACTCTGGATCCGTGGACCCAATATCATGAAGGGATATCTCCGCAACCCTGAAGCCACTGCCAACACTCTGACACCCGACGGGTTCCTGCGCACTGGTGACGTTGCGGTCATGGACAAAACCGGGCAGTTCTATATTGTGGACCGTATCAAGGAGCTCATCAAGAGCAAGGGTCACCAAGTGGCACCTGCCGAGCTCGAGGCTATTCTACTCTCGCACCCCGACGTGGACGACGTTGCCGTCACTGGATACTACGTTAAGGAAGAGGCTACCGAGCTTCCCCGTGCGTTCATTGTGCTCAAGTCCGGTGGTGATGCTCTCAAGGTCAAGAAGTGGTTTGACTCCAAGGTGGCGCGCCATAAGCAGCTCTGGGGAGGCATTGTACTCCTAGACGCTATCCCCAAGAGCGCTTCCGGCAAGATCCTGCGTCGTCATTTGAGAACTCGCAAGGATGACGTTGCCATTGGCTACACACCCAAGTCTAAGCTGTAATTTATTAGAATGAATGTTTCTTATATCTCTTTTTAGATTCGTCATGTCCTGTCATGTCAAGTCAAGTGAAATGGGCGTCGTGCATAGGGGTATGCATACGGGGCATGCAGGCGCCCCCGCACCTATTACAAGGTGCGTCGAACCACGGCGCAGCGTAGCGTTCTGACTACTCCACGACCTCTTCGAAATGCCACTGTTGTACTGGATTATACTGCTAAGTGCAATTGCAATTTTTGTGCTTTTCAGGGGTTTCCTCGATGAGTGGAATGGGTCACTGAGAGTGCGACAGGCATGTCTATTGACTATATTCGGCGTGGCTCTTATACGAGCACCGATGGTGACTACGCTGACCTTGGTAGGCTGGTTTGTCTATGGGTTTCTGTCAGAGCGAATAGGAAGCCATCTTCATGCCCGCAAGGCAGCTCAGCTGAATTGTGCATTACCTAGGGCCTACGTGTTTTGGCCCTTTGGTCTACCATTGCTGAGGAGGATTCGCAGGCTGACTAAAGAAAACAGACAGCTGGACTTCTTTACCGGTATCTACAAAGAAACCGGAAGTAAGACCGTCACGTTTCTCACCTACAACACGCTGGTCACCATGACGTTTGAGCCGGAGAATGTCAAGACCATGCTTGCCACCAAGTTCAAAGACTACTCCTTGGGAATCAGATACGAACAGTTTTATCCCTTGCTGGGTAATGGAATCTTTACTCTCAGTGGAGAAGGATGGAAGCATTCTCGGGCTTTACTGCGTCCGCAGTTTGCCCGTTCTCAGGTGTCGCAACTCGACTCGATACAGAGACATGTCGCCACCCTTGTGCGTCTTTGTAAGGAGAAATCGGCTGGTGGCCAGTCTCTCTTCGATATACAGGATCTGTTTCACAGATTGACTCTTGATACAGCCACTGAGTTTCTGTTTGGCACGTCAGTGGATTCTCTGCACGACAGTACCGCGGTTGTCCAGGGCCCCACGTTGGCGGTTTCTTGTTCCGAGTTTGCCAGCAATTTCACCGCGTGTCTCGACATGTTGTCGTTAAGAAGTCAGCTAGGCCCATTGTACTGGACCGCAGACTCGTTCAGATTCCGAAACCAGGTCAAAGTGTGCCATAATTTCGTGGAACACTTTGTGTATAAGGCGATCGAGAAGACTGAGGGAGTAACTTCGAGCGACTTTATTGAAGGAAAGGAGCCCGTTGATGGCAAAACCTACATTTTCATCGATGAACTGGCACTCACCACAAGAGACCCAGTGGTCATTCGCGATCAGGCGTTTAATATCTTGCTCGCCGGCCGCGACACCACTGCCGGGCTTCTGTCGTTCATATTGTATCATTTGTCTCGAAACAAACGTGTGTGGACGAGGCTCCGAAACGAGATTATCGAGAACTTTGGTCCGACGTTCGACTTATCGGCTACGACAGCCGCGTCTAACATGACTTTCGAGTCTCTCAAACGATGCCAGTATCTGACGCATGTCATCAACGAGACTCTGCGTCTACATCCCAGTGTACCAGTCAACATGCGCAGCGCCATTCGCGATACAATTCTGCCCAGAGGCGGTGGACCTGACGGATCTCAACCAATCCTTATACGAAAGGGCAGCAGAGTCGTCTACTCGCCCCATGTCATACACAGGCTGCCCGAGTACTGGGGAGATGATGCTCTGGAATTCAAGCCAGAAAGATGGGAGGGACAAGGGTCGATTCACGGCTGGGAATACTTGCCATTCAACGGTGGGCCGCGTATCTGTCTCGGTCAGCAGTATGCCCTTACTGAAACGAGCTTTACCATTGTGGCGCTGGTCCAAACGTTCTCGGACATATCCTCGGACGGCTCCGATCCAGACTGCAGGGATGTTCCCCAGCGCGTCCAATTGACAACAAACGTCGCTGGCGGCGTTTGGGTGTCCTGTAACTAAAACATATAGAGATATAGATATATATTTAGTTATATATTTAGTTAGTATGCACACGAGACCCAAGTTCTCTCAAGGCACTGTCGTACTCATCCAACAGTTCCGGTGCAAAGTCTCCATGCTCCTCGGTTTGAATGGGCTGCTTACGAGCAATAGGCTCCACCAACCCCCAAAACTTGGCCTCTTCCTTGTCACCGCAAACAATGTTCCAGGCATGACCAACACGGCCGGCGCGAGCAGTTCTTCCCACTCTGTGAACATACTCATGGGTTCCTCCGGCCACATCGTAGTTAATAACGTGCTCGATACTAGCCAAATCCAGACCGCGCGCCACGAGGTCTGTGGCTATAAGCACACCGGTTTCGCCTATCTCAAGTCGTTTGAGGGCCGCGTTTCGCTCGTTCACAGTCAGGTCTCCACTACATAGGTCCACCGTGATGCCCATGTGGAACGTTTTCTCATCCAGAATAGAGACCAGTTCTGCCAGGCGTGCTGCTGCCTGGCTGGAGCGAACAAAGACAATGGCATTCTGTCGAATGTTCTGAACAAGCAGCATTTGAACAAGAACGAGAGGCTTCTCTGAAAGAGACTCGATGCGAATAAAGTGTTCAGACAGGCCCTGTGGCACGCTGAACTGTACCTGAACGCCATGCTCACTCAGAAGAAAAATTTGGGGATTGTCGCAAATGTCGAGTTGCACAAGTTTACCAGGATCGCGCGTCAGTGTTGCTGAAAACACAAGCTTTTGGGGCGGTCGTCGGAATGGCGCCACAGATGATACAATGGCCATCTCAGCTGAGTTTGCTACTGTATTTGAAGCAGGAGGTTGAGGCGCCACTTTAATCATGTCTAGTGCAATCCGCTCCTTGAGTACGTCTGTCCACATGTCGAAGGACTGGTTCAGCAGTCGATCTGCTTCATCCACAACTACGAAACGCAGGTGTCCTAGCGTCAATTCAGGCATCTGACGTAGCTGGTCGACCAGACGTCCCGGTGTCGCCACCAGAATATCCGGTGTTATGTGTCGCAATAGGTCTTGCTCCTCTCTCATAGGGATGGATGCGTCTTGACCTAACGCCAGCACTCTGAGGTCGGCTTGAGAGGCCGCAGCAAGCTCATGCAGTACCCCATAAACTTGAACACACAGTGGCCGTGTAGGCACTACAACAAGAGCCCGAATTCTTGGACTACGGCGACCTTTCAGACAGTCAATGATCGCAGAGCCATATGCAAGAGTCTTGCCTGATCCAGTGTATGCATTCACAAGGACATCGCGGACTGTGTCAGGTGCAGTTTGCTTGAACTGCTCGAGAATAAAAGGAATCACGCCCGTCTGTACGGCAAATGCCTGCTCGTAACCCAGATTCCTCAGTCCAGACTGTACCTCGTTACTGAGCCCCAGTTCTGACCATGGCCTGGTTTGGTTCTCGTCTATGTACTGTGGAGGAGCTATCCAGCCCAGTTCTCCTATAGTAGGACCCTCTATTTGCGCCAGTTGTGGAATAGGCTCCAGACCGTGTAACACCTGTTCCTCCTTCGCTTGGGCCGCAGTTTTCGCGCTTGAGGTAGGCTCAAATGTAACCTCATCTGCTAGTTTGTCGTCCTTTTGTTCATTAAGCTGAATTTCTCGTCCAAACTTATGTTTGCCCGCGAGTGTGCTCATCCTCTCACGAAATCGCTTGAGGAGCTGATAATGCTCCTCTTCGATCTCAAGATTCGAATCATCGGCCGTATTGTCGTCAAAGAACGTTGTCATCCGCTTTGGCACGTCCTTTGATTGATGATGATCTGCTCCAGCCATCGAGTCGTTCTTATTAGAAGTGTCTGCCACATCCTCTCCCTCACTTTCACTCTCGCTGTCGCTCGATATATCTTCACTGCTGCTGGAATGATCACCATTTGTAACGAGATTCTCTCTTTTTCTTTTCAAATCTCCTCGTTCCCGTACATTGCTCCCATTATCGGGATTATACCGGGCACCAGCCAAAAACATTGAGTGCCGAAATATTAAGCCGCAGCCACTTTTCACGACTTCCCAACTTCACAGCATTGCATAACCAAACCAATGAGACCAGCGCTTCAGCTCCTAAAGCGCTCCGCTTGGAAGCGTATGTTGTTTTTTTTTTCATCTCTCCTACTTTTTTCGATCTGTCTCTAACCAGCCGCATACATTGTCCCTCTACCTCTAAGAGAAGCTAGGGCCAAGAATACCCCAATAAGGACGAATGCTAGAGCATGCACCATTATCCCATCCATGGTCGGACTCAAGTTCCAGGTCCACAATGGACGTGCATACGTGGCTTTTGAGGTGACCGAAAACATGGTGGGTAACAAGCTCGGCGACTACGCACCTACTCGCCAACGTCATGTCTACAAAAAGGGCAAATAATTGAACCATCAGACAACGACGCCCGCTTCCACCCGCTTCGCAAACCTGCTTGTTGTACATACCTCACCTCTATTTATGCAATACATTAGTATATCGTTAGATCCCATCACATCACCACATTGGACGTTTATCGAGAGCGCCGCGAAGTTTCTGTTCTCTAAGTGCATGCGTCCGGTCCGTCCATTGACTCCATTTACCCCATCCTGGCAGGCGAATAACTAGCGCTGTGGCATTGTCGTCTCCACCCACTGCCTCGGCAAAGTGGACTACATCACGTGCTGCCGTTTGAGGGGTTCCATCTGATTTGTTTGCAGACACAATGACTATATCTGCCACTTCCTGGTCTCCCAGTAGTTCTGTGACTCCGTCGGTCATAAGAACAAGGAATGCTTCATCCCCAGTAAAGGTTCGCACATGTCTCTGACGGAACGGTTGCTCTGCGCTTTTAACCATCAGCCCGGTTGCGCCAAGTCTAGCTTCTATCATCTCCGGCTCTGCACTCACTCCCCGAGCTTTGGCACTCTTGTCGCCAAAGGCTCGTGTGTTTGCATAGGCTCCAAACCGCTCCTCCCCAAACGAATCAGTGAAAAAAGAAGCGGCGTATCGCCTCAACCTCGAGTTCTCCACTGGAGAACTTGGATGGTGTGCAGTAGTTAGTTGGTGTGCATGTCCGTGCCGGTCTGCCACAATAGCTCTTGTGTCGCCCACATGGCCAATAATCATATTGACAATCTGGTCGTCTTCCCAAAACTGTTTACTTTCATCTTGAGAGTACAGGAAAAGTGATGTGCATGTACTTCCCGCAAAGTCGTTAGTTTGTATAAAATCGTAGTCTGCTCTGAGGAACGCAAGCGGGACTCTCAGCTGCAGGTCATCGAGTGACGTCAGGTTCTGTACGTACTTATCAATTTGGTCCCGACCCCACGCCTTCCAGTATCCACCAATGTTCTTTTTGTAGAGATCTCTGAGCTCTGGACCCTGCTTGAGGTCTTGACTTTCAATGTACCCCAGTAGGTTGTCGTTCAAAAACTGCGAGCACTCTGGTCCGCCATGGCCGTCAAAAACCGAAAAATTGAAAACCTGCCGCTTCTGGTGTCGCTGGTCTCTGTTTCGTAGGCTCGATGGCATTAAGCTGGACCCTTTAGGAAGGCTCAGTACACCCGCTGCATATCGATCCTCATTGCTCGGCCGGTTTACCCGCGAAGTATAATGTCCGAAAAAACCTGGCACCTTCAGCACAGACATGCGGGCCTTGCCCCCACCTGCACTATCAAGTGTATATGTATCTGAGAGCCATCGTCGTTGCTGTATCCAGCGTCGTTCAAATGGGATCAGACGACGTCTCATGCATGTGTTGAGTTGAGGTTTACCGATGCCTCCACCGGGTTTTGTGGGGCATTCATGCTGCCCCAACGGTAGCGGCACAACGTTCCGCTGCGATGGACAAACTTTTTTTTTTCTAAAAGTTCCTCAATTGAATATTTTTGTAAAACACTTCTATGTCTGAGGAGCCCATACTTTGATGCTCTTGTCTGCGCCACAGGTAATAAGACGAGTGCCTGATCTGTCGAAGGTTGAGGCAAAAATTGCCCTCTCAGACTCGAGCGAGCCTTCAACAACAGGAACAAGCTGTTGTTGGGTTTTGCGCCCACTTGCCCAGTCGTAAAATGCAATTGTGCCATCATCGCAGCCCGCTGCTAGCACATTGTCCTCATTGACACACATGGTATTGATGACGCTAGCGACATTACCCGCCACAAGCGGATCATAGTTCAGCAGCAATGAGCCCTCGGGACACCTCCATTGTTTTATTTGTCCATCGCCTCCTCCACTAGCAAACGTGTACTCCTGAGGGTGGATGGTCAAGTCACGTACCGATTTGGAGTGATGCGTGAGCTCTACAGTCGTGGTGCCAGCAGCCAAGTCCCACAACCGCACAGTGCTATCCATCGACGCTGTTATCACCTGTGGATCTGCATCCTGGCATTTGACGCAATTAATCGCTTGCTTGTGCCCCGTAAGAACATGGACCGCCTCTCGGGTTCTCATGTCCCATACTCTGGCACTACTGTCTCGACCGGCACTCACCAAAACATCCAGATTGGGATGAACATCCACACTAAACACTCCCCCAACATGTCCATGGTAGTCTCTAATGACCTTGTTGTACTCGAGATCCCAGCATTTGACTCGCTTGTCCTCTCCTGCGCTGAACAGATACGGGTGTCTCTCTGACATTGCGAGTCCTCTGACGCCTAAAACGTGCCCTGTCAAAGTCATCTTCAGCTGGCCACTAGCCAGATCCCACACCTTGATGGTCTTGTCGGCTGATCCAGTACAGAAAAACTGATTCGTAGGATCCATACAAACGCTTCTGACCCATCCGCCGTGGCCCACAATGATTCGTTTGAGTCCCCATTGTGCAGATTCTCCAATATGTCGCTGCACCAGGTGCTCCTCTGACGATTGTTGCGATTGGACTCTGTTGACGAGCTGAGCTTCCACGGCGGGATTGTGCAATGCAGGGTCGCTGATGTCCTGGACAACAGGCTTCGTACCGCTTTGGAACCGTCCACTCCTAGCTGCTAGTCGTAGCGCATCAGCCGCGTGATTTCTCCACCATTCCGTTCCTTGGTCAAACTTGACCTCCATGCACGCACACACGAGTTGAATCAAAGTGCAGCTCGCGAGCTTAAGAGTTAACGATCCGCACAAAATACTTGTAATAAGCTTTGTCCCAACACGGAATGACACGAAAAGCCATCTCATTCTACGTGAACAGAAGAGTATAAACCACTACTTAAAGCATCCCAACTCATCAAGGACCCTCAATTGCAACTACGCCCCAGTAATGAGGGCCCAGGTAGCAATCTGATGGACGGTCCAGGTATGGAGTAGCAACAACGCTCCTGTTCCCTGACTACTGCTGGAGTTTCTAAACGGTTGCATAGTGTGTGGTTACGGGAAGTGTTACAAAACAAAGCAACAATGAATTACTACCTGGCTGGCTTTCTTGCAGGACTGGTATTGAGTTGTCAATGGATAGCAAGTCAAAAAGACGAGCACAACTTGCAGGGAGTTTGGAACTGCTGGATGCTGGAACTCTTGGCCAGGCGCTTTGCGAAAGATTGGCACATTGCCTCACCCAAGTCGACAACATCTTCCAATCTATCGAGGCATACTCCGCACACAATGGACTCGTCGCGGAGTAGACGCCTGCGTACACTACCGATCCCCGGCAGCCGACTCTGTTGTACGTGCTGTTGCCCAAAGCTACGCTCCGCACGCATGCTGAGCTCCAGCGCGACCAGCAAGAGGATGACGATGTCAAGGAAAAGAAACTCGCGTAATTCCCAATACATCCCAGCTGCTGCAGGAACTTGGAATGGTAATCGTCCAATGGCTCCGTCTGCACGTGAGGTACTCGCCTTTCGACGGAGAAACGCAGCCTCTCCATGAACTGATAATCGCGCAGCGTCCTGGCAACATGCATAGCATTAGGGTAGAGAGTATACACGTTCCAAATAGGCACGGAAATAGGCTCGAAATAGTCCTAAGTTGGGCTCTATGTACTTATATCCTCCGCTCTTGTCAACTCCATCCCATATTTTACTCTCAGTAGATTCTCATAGTTTTGCGCTACACGAAGCAATCGCATATTCATCATCCTCCATCTGGGCGGCAAGGCGCGCAGTATTCGATGGTTCCCCAGCTCGAGCCAAGTAGAAAATGCGGAGTCACGATTGCTGGGTGGGGCGCAAGACTGAGAGTAAATTATGAGAAACATACAGAGCCACGATTGCTGGTGCAGCGCAAGACTGTTTACACAGCTCCTCGAGTCCAATTTTGGTGAGAAACTCCTTGGACCAGCCAGTCACACTTCCGTTGCACACAAGTAGGAACTTGTTCCGTTGCCTTGTGTGTGAGAAAGTCTGCTAGATCGTAGAACTTGCATTGTTCAAACAGTCCTACCGGCATGTTGTTGTTGTTGTTGTTTTTGAGCCAATTCACCCTGCGATCTCCATCTCCAGCCATATTTGGCCACCGACGTACTTTAAACACGGATTACCGGTTCCGTTAATTTCCGCTCTCTCTTCTCCTTGGTCCATCCATAGCAGAATATTCTGGTAGTTACCGTTGTCGCCGAAATCAGGTCGAGAGGGAAAAAAATTCTACAATAGATAGAGTGTCACATACCTGAACAGAGAGGGCAAAAAAAAAAAAAAAAAATCTATAATAAATAGTTAGAGTGTCACATACTCAAGCAGCGTGGGCCGCTTGGTGATGCTGAAATTATCCTTGGCCCAGAACTTTAGGCGCGACTTGCGCTTGCCTTTGCTGTCCATGCCGGCGGTAGTAGGGTTAGTTCCGTAAGTCTTGGTATTGTTCATGTTGTGAAGAGTGCCCGCAGCCTCGGCTTCCAGCGCCGCCTCCTCGGCAGCAGCGAGATCACTGATGCTCGCCTGGTTCTTGAGGTGATGAGATGCATACGCTGCATAGGGATGATGAGAGTATCGGCCAGGGGACATGTAGGACACTTCACTGGCAGGAGACCCAGCTCCATATTGCCCATACGGGTTGTACTGGCTGTGTGGGTTGTACTGTCCTCCATAACCCTCGTAAGCGGACCACGAAGAGCACGATGAAAGTGTGGACCCAGTGGCTACCGACGACGCTTTGCCAGACAGTGTCATGGAAGGCTGCTTTCTCGCGCGGTAGGGTGACACCGGTGGCGTGCGGTACGTGGAGGTATATGCTTTGTATGAGGGAGAGTTGATACTCGAGAGACTGGGGCCCCCAGCCTTGTGCCTCGGGCTCGTGGTGCATGTAAGGGACGGTAGACTTTGCTGATGCCTTAACGACGCTGCCGATAGCCTTGATCTCAGACTGGTATGAGACTGGCGGTGTCGAATCTGCTGAGGGGTGTTGATGGGGTAAGACCCGTGGTACTGGTGAGTCTTGTATGGATGCTGCTGCTGTTGATGCAGAGGCTCCTGAGTGGTGGGGATCGGAATAGGTATTGCTGCCATCTGTGGGGGAAGAGGAAGCTGGGATCCTGAAGGAGGGTTTGCAGATCCAGGGGTGGGAAGCTGCTGATAGTAGACAGGCTGCTGCTGTTGCTTCTGCTGTGCAATTGACAGAGAAATGGGAATCGGCTGAGTAGGAGGCTGCTTCTGAGCCACGGGGACTTGTGATACGGCCTGTGCTTGGGCCTGAGCCTGAGCCTGGGCCTGGGCCTGAGCTTGCTGACCCTGTACCAGCTTGGCCTTGATGGGAAGGAGAAAAGGAGCAAATTGTGTGTAGAGGTCGCTGGGCTGCACAAGTAGGTCCCAATCGAGCAGATACAGAAGCTGGTGCTCCATCAAATTCACTTCAGCCAGAGGAAACAGGCCCATGGTGTACTTGGCCCAGTACTTGTTTTTGGGTGAGGAATCGTTGAGGTTCTTGGCAGCCATGATGAGGCAGGCAAGAAAGATGCGGTGGCACGTGCAGGCCATTCCCTTGGCCATAGGCGGAAGCTTTTCTCGGAGTCTGGCCAGGTAGACCAGCGAGGTCATTAGAGTGGGGGTCTGCACATTGGATTTCTGTACCAAAGTGGTGATGAAGCTCGTCAGGCTGGGAATATTGGCCGACGCAGTGCTGAGTGTAGCCTCGGGCTGCGACTCACACTTGATCACAGTCAGAGTGGTGGACGCCAGATAGTTGATCATGGCCATTGACACGGGCTGTCGCACAAAGATGTCGAGTGCTTGTTTCTCGGACATTGTGAACTTATGATCGATGTGCGTGTGTGTGTGTGTGTGTGTGTGTGTGTGTGTGTGTGTTTGGGTGATGAGGGTGTTAGTAAAAGGTGAAATCTATTTATGGGGATCCAAGATCAAGGTCGATTTGATCTCTGCCGGATTGTTGGATCAACAATGTATATATATAGACGATAGTCGCCAGTCCTAATCGATCGCAATTGTAGGCAGCCACCAGGTGTTGCGGCGTATATTGGTGTTGTAAACGCTCGTGGGCTTCCTACTCTCGCCCTCTGGGACCCAGCCATTCGATTATATACTTTGAGTCCCTCACGTCCCAGCCACGCTATCCGCACTTAGGGTCCTGTCCTCCCTTGCCTGCACGGCAGGATGCATCTTTTCTGCACGTTGCTGCAGCACATCTGCCGTGCTGTACCTCCTACGGAGCGACCTCTATTATAGTCTAATTCGGTTGAGCCATAGGAACCATGATAGCGGTTGTCCATGACTCATGTTTGCTCCTTGATGGGAACAGCTGCTCGTTTTTCCCCCTGTTCTTTGTAGAACGGTCTCTGCGCGCTCTTTACTCATCTTTCATGCCATTTTCTCTCATCTAGTCTCTCTACGTCACCGTCGCCGTAGCCGAACTGACTCAGTTACCAAACCGATCTGCACTCGATCCTCACCCAGTCTCCTCTCCTTTGCTTTTTTACCACACCGCATTGTGCAGCCCCCATCTATCCCTGCCTCCCGATCACCGCATACCCTGGCCTCCCTTGCTTGACAAGAAATGACGCTTCAGTCTCTTCCGCCCAATTCGGGGCTCCCAAGACCAGGCCTTCCAACTCTAATATCCTCTTTTGGGCCTCGCCTCCCGCAAACCTTATCGGGACCGTGTGATCGATCTATAGGGCTTTTTGCCTGTTAGAGAAACTGATCGGAATGTGTGTACATGAATCAACCAGGAAACCCGGAGTCTCGTTGGCGCGTATGTGCTGCCTCTTCATCTCTATTGGTGCAACATACTATCGTCGCTATCTAGTGTCTTGCCTTGCTTTCTCGGATTCCCTCCGCCTTCCGGTGTTGCTTTCTACATATCATCCGACCCACTCCACCCGCCTGGTTCAAGACACGCAGGGGATATTTGCAGCCAAAACAAGGTTAGCTTTACTTGTTTTGTATATTTATTTATTTTTCCTTGTGGCTTAGTCACTAACCATCCGTCCTCACCGGCCATAGCATAGACAAGCATAAACATAGTACCACCAAACCTCGCTTGCTTGCTGCTGCTTCTAATTGTATCTTCATACTGTCATTCTATGTATCAAGTAGCCGAACCAGCAGTTTGCCTCGTCCTCTTACCGGTCCAGGCAACAATGGCGTGTTTGCTGTACCGTATGGCGCATCTTGGTCCCGTGTCTCAACACTCTTGGCTGCCGCCCATATGGGCCGCCACAAGCGCTGCCACCTCCGCACCCATTACCAAGAATCCAATACCTGCGAACCCCTGGGTTCCCTTACCTACACCAACCAGTGCACGAGTACCGATAGAGTTTCCCGTCCTGCACCTGGTCACATGTGTATATCCTTTACTTTTAATTTTGCCGCATTCATCGCGTCTGACTCAGCACATCGCGCTGCTATGCTATTCAGGGGGCTTAGTCGCCACCTCTGCCCGTTTCACTAAATACCCCTTCATATCTTAGGCCCGTGCATAAGATATGCAAAGTTGCACTTAGACATGCTATTGCATGCATCCGTTCGACCTTGCTAACAGTCACGCCATTTTCACGGGCCAAAATATCTTCAGCGTACGTTTGAAAACCTCTAACATCTCATGGAGGGGAACAGAGGTATTAGCATCTCCGCATGACAGCGACGCCTTTCAACTTCCATCACCTTCGGTCCCCTACTAAGCATGCAATTTCATTGTAACATGGGCAAAGTTAGTTCATCTATCTAGTAGGATATAGTAGCTATCCAAGGCTAGGCCGCGTCCTGCTACTCATGGACGACTTGCGTGAGACTGGGGCACTCGAGGTAGATCCCCGTCTCGAGTGAGACTTTCGTGTCCGTGATGCAGTGCAGTCATCGTTACCGCCATTATTAGTGTTCTTGCGATTGCGCTTCTTGATAACCTCTGTTTTGAGAGAGAGCGGGCGGACGACTCCATGCAACTTAAGAAACAGTCCACATGCGTTACACAATGGATCACCGGCAGTGTTGCGCCGCCACAGTGGAGTCGTTTGAGTTCCACAGTTGGTGCAAGACATAGGGCCCGAGTTGCGGGAGTTGCTATTGGTATCATTGCCGCTTGTATTGTTGTTGTCGTTGCTGGTGCCGTTACGGAAACTCTTGTTATCACTCTTAAGCGGCGTGAGCTTGCCTAGGCTGGCAGTGTTAAATGCAGAGTTGGTGCGATGTATAGCTTTCCGCATATGTGTTCCAGAAGAAAACCCATCAAACCCATTCTCAACAGGAAGACTCATCTGCATGAGATCATACTGCTGTGTGGGCTCAAAGGGAGAAAACATACTCGAATGTAGCCCTTGTGACCCACTATGACCACCCCCTCCGTCAACAAACGACATGCCCATATCAAAATTGTAATCTCCATACTGCGGGCCCTGATCAAGAGTAGAAGAGGGGGCATAAGACCTTGATCCAGAAGAAAAAAGGCTGTCAAAGTCTGCGCGCGCAGCACGCGGAGGCGGTCGGCCATGGGTCTCCTGGTCAAAGCTCACTGACTGAAATTGGCTGGTTGGCGCCGAGATGGTGTCGACACTGAATCCAGAAGAAGAAACCGTACTAGCAGGGGGCCGATGAATCTGCATTGGATGGATGGAGTACGACGACGCCGATCCCGTCAGAGTGTTGGTGTCGTCTGTCATGGATACATCTGCACTACTGTCATAGTCATTTGCCTGCGACGACGAATGATGATGATGATGTTGATGATGAGTGGGAGAAAACAAATCAAACGACGGACGACCGTGACCCTCGGGTCGCTGGGACTGCAACTGAACCGAGGGCTGTTGCTTCTCCTGGCCGCTGCCCATTACGTTGAACCGGGGGCGGGCAGTAGCGGTGGCCATTGAGTCAAACAACGTCGAGTCCGACCGGTAAAAGTTTGGCGTGGTGGCGGCGCTAGAGATGCTGGAAGGAAACGAGGCAGGATTAAATGCGTTATCATTGGAATCCCCAATGTCGACGACACTTGTGCTCGTGCCACTGCCGTAGCTGGATTGAGGTATGGGATTGGCGTACGGGGACTGAAATGACGCCATCTGGGATGGGGCTGGCGAAACCGGGCGGGATGGCCGCATCAAAAGCTCGTTATCCAGCCCTTCTATTGCAAGAGGATCCAGCGAAAACCTGAATCCGCGTCCATCCTCAGGCGACAGGGGGTTGCTGCTCGGGTTATAATTAGTAGTGGGGGTGGGAGCATTGGAGCCAGACGTATTGCTGGATGGGTTAGACGAGGACTGGGGAAACCGAGACTTTGTGGCAGCCGACACCGCAGAGTACGAGGAATTGCGACTGAGGCGGCGGATTTGGCTCGCATAGTCGAAGAATGGTGGTGGGTTGGGCTGTCGCCCCGACGCATCTGCCCGCTGCTGCGGATGGCTGAAAACGGGGCTTTGATTCTGAGACGGAGACGAGAAGCTCGAGAGCTGAGGTTTCAGATGATGTTGATCCACCTGCGACGATGTCTGAGAGTAGTACCAGGACATATCTCTGTGATGGTTTCTCCGATTTTCCTCGAGAAACCGCTGATTGTGGACCATGTCCAGAGCCATCATACGCCACGAAAGGTTCTCGATCCGCTGACGGTGTGGGAGAGCTATTCTAGCCGAGTGGTACAGTTTCCATATCTGAGATGGATCAATACTGGAATCCGTTAGCTGTTGCCGAGATGGAGAGCGAGAAGAGTGTGCTGGAAATAGAGGTTCATGGGTCGATACAAATCCCCAGGCCGCGTCCATCTTTCATGGATCCGTTATGCTAGGCGAGGTGAGATAGATAGCAGCAGATAAGATATAGATAGCGGGTTGTTGCAACCTATTTGGAATTCGAGTGGGCAAATCGAGGGTGATTGACAAGGCAAGAACACGACTTTTGGATCGCTTGTCTCAAGAGCAAAGCGGAGCGTGTAAGCTCGCGGATTAACGGTTAGACCCCCGAAACGGTTCTCGGAGGATTGGACCACACAGCCAGCAGCCAGTGCATTGTGGCCGGCCGGCCAGGGCTGCGAGGTACGGATAAAGTTGTTATCTATGCGCCCTGCCATTGGGTTGATAAGATCAGGGCCACAAAAAGCAAAGTGACAGGCCGCGCCGTGTTCAGCAGACACATCATACCTGAAATGTTTTGCTATTGATCCAAACTAATTACACGGGCAGGCATTATGGCCGAGCATGCACTGGTCAGCAATCCAAGGAACCATAACCGACGAGTATGTGGCACTTTGGACGGGCTGGACTAGAGTAAGACACTTGGCCGGATTGGCTGACTGATTGACTGATTGATTGATTGATTGATTGATTGATTGATTGATTGATTGATTGATTGATTGATTGATTGATTGATTGACTAGCGCGAGTTGTGAAATATTAGTAAGAAAGTCTCATATAGATACACGCCGCAATGTCGTCGCTATGCCAGGGCCCTGAACGTGAAAACGCCCGCACAGGAGTAGTGGCCAGTAACAGGGGTAGGGGCTGAAGAGAATGTCTCCGGGAATTTCTCGTTTTGATAAGAATCACAGACAGCATAGCACTGAGTTATTTTGAGACCACAGCAGAATAGAAACGGCTTTTAAAAATTGCTTAAAATCAATGCTTATTCTGAGACGGTGGCAACCGCCGCCCGCGGGCTTTCACAGGCGATAAGTGAGGCAGACAGGCAGATGCATCTGAGCGGCTAACCTAAACCCGCAAGCTTGAACAAAGGGCGAGGTTAATACAATAAATATCTATTGGTTAATTATCATAGCCCTTTAGACTGAGCCGGCACCAGGCTTGCTGGGAGTCGTCTCGGTGTTGGCGTTGGTGCCCCGAATGTAGTCGGCAGCCTCATGGGCGTATTCGGTGGCAGTGTCCACGACCGACTTGGCAGTATCGGTGACACTCTCGACAAACGACTTTTCCTTTTGCTCGGCGGCGTCCTTGAGGTCGTTCTTAGCAGAGCTAAAGTCATCACCAGCCTTTTGGGTGACAGACTTCTGAGAATCGGGCACAATGGCGGCGGCGGCAGAGTCGTAGGCGTTGGTCACAGCCTCAGTGATCTTAGTGCCGGTGGTCTTCTGGGACTCAGGGGTGAGCTTCTCCTCGACCTTGTCAGTGAAATCCTTTCTTCCGAGATCAGACATTTTGTATACTGTTTGTGGTGATGGTAGTGTGTTTTTTTTGTAGTAGTAGTGATCGAGTGTTCGATTGATACTTTACAGAGCTGACATGGCCAATATTTATATCTGGGGAAGCAGCAATCAAATAAAGCGGCTTCTACGGGAGCAACATACTTTCGTTCCTGGGCATCAGCTGCACATGCATGTGCCTATGCATAGGGAGGCACGGGGTGACGTCATACGAACTACAAGGAAAAGTCAAAATGGAGAGAGAAGAAACAACAAGCAGAAACATGTCGACAGCAGCTTAATGAGTTAGAGCATGTATTTAGCATCATTGAGTGACCTAGTCGTCGACACAAGTGCCTGGCTCATTGCCGAGTTATCAACTGCTTAATGCCTTTGTTTAAACTCTATCAATGGTGAGCTGATAGTGATGCTCAACACGGCTAGCCCCCGTCTTGGCCGGTGGTGGAGAGAGATGGCTGTGCCAGACTGCCCGCCTGATCCGGGCTGACGTAAGGTTTCAAATAGGGTTTGAATGAGGCAGCGGGCCTGGAGAAGAAGGTGGGCAGGGCATCGTGAGAATAGTCGAGAAGGGACGGCAGCAGGCACATTCTAAAAGTTGCAGTCGAAGCGCCGGACACCATGGTGGCTGGCGTGGAGGAGGGATGCCATTGCAGGCTGCTGCCCATCGTCTAAAGCGTCTATCTACCAAAGATACAATGACTAGTATTGGAAAAGATGGACACTCGCTTGTCAGATTGTAAGCAGACTTAAACACATGCAAGCCTATGCATGCTTGACAGCCAACACTGACTGCAAACAGAGTAATGAAAGATTGTTGCATGCACCCACCCTTCACCCACTCAGAACCAGGGCAGGCCATGAGCCTAATTAATTATGTCCAGGCGTTGTAGGTGGACCAAAAGCACAGGTTCGTTACGGAAAAAATAAACACAGGCAAAAAAAATAAAAGAAACCAAAACCCTGCCAAAACCCAATACTTGTTAGTGTGTGCATCTACCTTGTCGCCAGCGATAATGGGTAACACAAAGACGTAAATGATTTAGCGCCCGGACACAACATAGGGTTGCGGACAGAATACAACGCCCTTGATGGTAACGGTAGATCAATTGCTGCCACTAGACCAAGAAAAGCGCTACAACGCCTTGGACAAGCAAATGCCTAACGCCCTGCTTTGGCCGGTGTATCTCATCTACCGCAGGTGGGTGGCCAATCCGCCTTAGTGTGTTTTACTTTACTCAGGCTGCGAGGCGTCATGATTCGAGTATAAAGACCGAGTCTTTGTCTCAAACAGAGGCTATCGAACAAGTCTCGACCACCACTGAAAACTACTAGTCATGAAGCTGACCTCTGCCATTGCCGCTACTGCCATTGCTTCGAGCGTTTTCGCTCAGGACGCTAATACTACTGTTGTCCCACCCACCACGTCGCTCAACAAGACGACCACTACTCCCCTTCCTCCTCCGGTCACCTCGAATATGACTACACCGATCCCCCCTGTCTCGAACATGTCGACGATTGTTCCCCCACAGTCGTCCATCCCGCAGGGTGCTGCTGGCCAGGTTGCGGGTTCTCTACTCACGGCTGTGGGTCTTTTTGTTATGGCGCTGGTCTAATCCCCTAATTTTGACTGTATAATATACCGGCCATTTTTTTGTCTTTACTTTGTTTTTGTAGTTGTTTGTTGCATGAAACCTATGTATTGTTCGACTAGATTGATGGACTAAAAATACATTAGTCTACTCATCCGCACTCTTCTTGCGGCCCTTGTTGGGCGGCTCTGGAGATTCCCGATTACTCGAGTAGGGCTTCATTATCGGATGGCCTCCTGGAACTGAAAAGTCCAATATCCCTTCTCCATCTCGAAGCTTTGCCTGTCGAGGATTAGTGCTCAAAGCCGTAGCCGGCTGGAATTGAGGCATTATTGGATTGCCGTTGTCAGTTGCGTCCACAGTCTGTTGTTGAGTTTTATTGTCGGAGGCATTAGATGCAGAAGTACTCGAAACTGTGGAACTCAAGCCAGTCCTAGGATCAGGATCACTGGGAGTGAAGGGGGCATTTGCATTCGTCGCACCAGAGCCAGAGCCAGAGCCCGAAACTGAACTTGGCTCAAAGCCAGAACTAGGGCCAGAGACTGAAGCAGTGGCAGAACCAGACCCGGAAGCAGAGGCAGATGCAGATGCATATGCATATGCAGAGCCCGAGGCCGAGGCCGAGGCTGAGGCAGGGGCAGAGCCAGAGCCAGAAGCAGAGGCAGAACCAGAAGTAGAAGCGGACCCAGAAGTAGAAGTAGTGTTAGACTTGGTGTCGGCCTGCTTTTTGCGTGCTGCTCTTTCTGATCTCCAACCTTGTCGCTTGTTCTGAAACCAGATCTGGACGGTTCGAGGCGTCATGCCCAGCTCCAAGGCAAGATTAAATCGATGTTCAGAGGTGGGAAAGCACGTCTGACGAAATGTCTCATTCAAACGCGCTAGTTGATAAGTGGTGGCTCGTTTACGTTTGGGCTTGACCGGACGATTTTCCAAGGAGGTGACTCCCTGGTACCCATAGACAGCTCCAAGATGTCCAGATCCACTTCCAGGAGACATATCTTGATTGTAAGGTGATCGTTCCAGTGGCCCAGAGATCGAGTCGCTTTCAGCAAGCATTGCTAAGGGCGTACCCTGGTGAACCTGTCCATCCAGTTGTGTCTGATGGACCTGCGGCGGAGCCTTGCCAAAATTGCTGTAAGGGGGCTGCAATGGTTGATGGGGATGTTGAGGAAGAGGAGCAGGAGGAGCAGGAGGGCGAGATGGAGACGTAGAACCAGAGCCATTTTTGACGTACATGGAGGAAGGAGCAGGAGGAGATGCGGTATAAGTAGGACCAAACACAACAGGCCTGGCGTAACCTGGATTTGAAGCTGAGTTCGTGGACGACCCAGTGTTTGAGGACGACATTGTGCTCGTGTTATAAGAAGAAGACGACACCAAACTCTCGTGACTGGCACTGCCGTCACTGCTATAATAAGATGAATGGTGGACCAGAGAAGGTGGCGGTGGAGCATGCAGGTATTGCTGCTGCTGGTGGGGGTTCACTTGAGGAGGAGGAGGAGCAGCACCACGCATCATAGAAGGCACCACATGTGGTAGAGAAGACCGATGGGTGGATGGGCTACCATGGGACGATGGTGGGAGTGATGACCCCTGGAACGGATTGGATGCCACAGGAGGGCTCTGGAACTGACCAGGTATTGGGGACGAGTATCCTCGAGGACGCGATTTTGAGGTGGATACCGAGTACGACTGGGACCTTCGGTGGGAGGATCCCAGCAGCTCAGTGATGGGTGGCAGGGTGACCGAGTTACGCTTAGCGTGGCGGGTTTCAACGGGCGCAGTCCGGTGGCTCGTAGCCTCTTCACGGCTGCGTTTCCTATTTGGTGGAGACGGCCGTTGCGGTGGTGGCCCTTGTTGCGACGGTGAACGTGGTTGTTGCAGGTGAGACGCCTTAACCCCCGTAACAGATTGAGCGTTCAGCCCCAGGCCAACCACCGGGGGACTGATTGAAGGAGAGAACACTGTCTCTGCTGGTCGGCTGGTCGAGTCGCCGGTAGGACTAGTAGGACTGGACATTATATGGGAGATGGAGCCTATTCTCATGACACTGAAATGGCCGCCAGTGGCGCCAATTTCAGGGGAACTGCCGACCGACACACTTTGATGTGGGCGCGGGTCAAACAGGTTTCTATGGGGAGGAATTGTTGTTGCCTGATTGCTGGCAATCAGCGCAGGAGACGACGCTCCACTAGTGGCAGGAGATGAGTCGGTTGTATTTGGGTTAGTAGTCGTAATCGTAGTTTTCGTAGTCGTATTCGTAGTCGTATTCGTAGTAGTGGTGGTGGCAGCGGCCGTGCTTGGCAGAAACGTCGTCACGGGAGGCAATTGCGCCCTATCGTACATATTATAGACATCCTGCTTCGAATTGAGACGCAACGGTGGCTGAGACGTGGCCGCTTGGGCACTACTTGCCGAGAAGCCTCCAGCGGGCAGCTGCGAAGCCAATTGTATTGGAGGAATGGCAGGAGATACCGTAGACCGCTGGTCATTATTAATTGGTGGTGTTGTGTTCGAGGAAGGATGGGCAATACCGGCCGAGGCATGGGGATGATGGGAGATCGAATGGGGAGATGGAGGCGACAAGGGCGACAGGGCCCGTGATTGTCGCCTGGAGACACGAGGAGCAGCAGCAGCGTTGTTGAAGTCCATTGGATGAGATTGACATAATTGGATTGGGCTGGAGAGTGGTTGGTGGGAGCAAGTTAGGCTACTACTTGTTGTTGCATGGGTTGAGGAGAGATGCAAGACGGGGGGCGTGGAGTGTTGTTAGTAGGGAGGAGGGTGGTTAGTTAGTAGGAAACGTTATGTTCAAGGCCTGGTGTTCGATTGTCGGTAGATGATGATGAGACAAACACAAGTATAGGCTCGTACAAAGTGTCCAGTGCCGAAATGGGTCAGGGGAAAAGTTATCTGGGCTCGGTCGGCCCTGAGGAGAACCGTTGTGTGCAGTGGACCACGGGTAACGTAATTGAAATGCGGTGTAGACAAACGAGAAAACTCAGGGTCTCTTTGAGTACTATTGCCCTATTGCAGTTTTGGACGAATTAAGGTAAGACGAGTGAGGATGGACCGGTGAAGGAAAAATAAAGTAAAAACAAGTACGGGCGGAAAAAGCAAGTTCGACCATCGTGCAACACGGACATTTAAGGAGAACTAATGAATCACGAGGCAACGGGAATTCCACAGACATAAGTACCAGGCAGACCAAGACTGTAGGGTTCGGCGGCCCGAAAAAGTACTCTTTCCTTTTAGTTCGGAGCGAACCGGTAAAGCAATTGGCTCGTGCACTTTCGAGAACATGGGAACTTGTATGCAACGGTTACGAGGCAAGCTAGGTATGCGAGACATGAAACTGCTAAAGTCAAGTCCCGTTGGCAGAGAGCAAATGTTGCAGTGAGAGTTCGGTTGAATGCAGGGTTGCGCACCTCCTGAGTCCTCTCCACCTCCAGTGGTAAACAAACAGCCAAAAGCAAACTTATACATAAAGCATTCCTGCATGGTGGCAGCACGCCTAGGCGAGCCGTCACATATGATAGGGATAAAAATTGTACACTTGATTCCGGCCAATGATAATCAGCTAGAATTCATTTCTGAACAACTGACTTCAACGTGGGGCTGACCAGTCACCGATGTGTCAGGGTGAAGTTTATTTCTTTTTTGGTCTTAAATGAGACAGATATGCCATATTTTGTCCTAGCGCGGTGTGATAGGTGCAAATGCCATTCATGGATCGAGATAGCCCGCCAAAAAGCTGCAATTTCGCCGCCAGCGGTCCATACAGCCCAAACTGGGTGTCTCATATCTTCATCTTAAGCTGAAACCCGATCGTTGGCGGGAGTCTTGCGGTGGAGTCAAGTGGGCAGCCGTGCAGGCGGCAAGACGCATCAGGCTAGGAAGCCGATCCAGGGGGATTATGCGGGGTTTGAGATGGACATGTAAGAGTATTGCTGCTTGTGGCAGGTAGATGGTGATGACAAAGCAAGAACAATCGATACTCATTCATCCATGAAACAGTCTCAGGATTGGAGGGTTGGAACGGTGCTGGTTCCAGGATGACCAAGATGCACGGCGACGCATGCCGACGCGCTCCGACGGCGACGCATGAAACCCTTGATATGAAACACGGCCCCGGTGTCAAAACCCGATTTCAGCAACCGCCGATTGAATCTAAAAACGAATAGAATTTAAGCCGTGGTGGTGTTGCTTTAGTTAGTGTTGACATTGCCTCTTTGGGAATAACCAGGAATAAGCATGCACCAATAAATATGATACACCAATACAAAAATAAATATGATACATTATTTAGCTGGAGGGTCCTTGGCCACGAGAGCGCATAGCGCCGCACCCACGCCAGAACCGTCCTTGGAGATACCAAAAGTCATCTTGGGCTCATACTGGGCGACAGCAGTCATGCGCAGAGCCTCGCGCAACCGCTTCTCAAAGTCCGGGTAGAACTCCACCACCGAGCCGTCTCCACCAATGTCAATGGAATCGAACTTCTCAAACGCCTTGGTGTGGATAACTAGCCCTGCAATGGGCACGGCGGCAAGATACGCCGACCGGGTTCCAATGGCTCTGGCAATGTTGTGAATAGCCTCGCGTTCTTTTTCAGAGGTCAAGAGTCCAAACGTATCGCGCAGAATGTAGCCTGTAGTGCCATAATTTGACGAAGTATCTCCATCAATGGCGGCTGTGATGGACGAGTCGGCGGACCAAGGAACAAAGAGCCCCGCAGACTGAGACACACTCTTGACCGCCTCTAAAAGTTTCTTGTTGTAGAGTTCCAGAATGACCTGGCGCAGTAGCTCGCCCAAAAACATGCCCGACACACGCTTCTCAAACATGTGGAAGCCCTTGTTGGGGGTCAGTTCGTTGACTGCCACGTCGAAGCGGGTCACGGGGATGTGCTCAAGTTTGTTGTCGAATGAACCCCACTCCGTATTGATGAGCATGATCTTGGACTTGACATCGGGGTGTGCTGCTGGATTGTACTTGGGAATGTTGGAAATGTGTTCCGAGTAGGCCCCGTTGGTGCCGGTGCCAAAGATGCAGCCAATGAGGGTGTGGCCCTCGTTTTTCTTGGCGTAGGATCGGGCCATGAGGGTGCCCACGGTATCGTTGACTAGCGCAGCCACGTAGACCGGGATGTTCTTGCGGTCGAGCTCTGCCTGCAAGCTCTGGCAAACGTCCTTGCCGACAGCGTCCTTAATGTCAAAGCCCTTGGTCCAGCGGAGCAGATTGCCGGTATTGAGGCCGGTCTGCGAAACTGGGAACGAAAACGTGAATCCCATCTTGAGCCGTGGGGCATTTGGAGTCTCAAGGTGGGCCATGTGGTGCAATGCCATGAACTTGCCAATGTGTTCAGCCAGAAACTCAAAGAACTCCTTGCTATTTCCCAGCATGATCTCCTTGGGGATTGCCCACTTCTCCTGCACAATGGTAAAGTCCGAATTGCCCAGTAGCTCGACGGAACACACACGGAAGTTGGTACCGCCCAGGTCAATGGCGAGAAACGTGCCCTTTTCTGTTCCCGAAGGAACACCTGTGACAAACGTGGGGATCATTGGGAGGGTTGTTGGCGAATCTGTAGCCAGGCCCTCTCTGACCTGGAACATAAAGTGTTCGACGCACTCATTGAGCTTGTCTTTGGAGACAGTAAACTCGTCCACGATGGACTGCACGTGGGATTGCAAGGACATGGTATTAAAAGTTGCCGTCGGTGGGTGGTGTTAGATGCGGTGATGCTGGGTTTTTTTCACCTGGTCTTTTGTCTGGCCAACAAACAAGGCAAGCAAGCTTCCACATAAATATGCATATGGGGTTTTGCGCGGCGTACCCCGGAAGGTTGTGCTCCACTTGTTGAGTTGGGAGCACTAAAATAATCCGAGAGCAAGCCGAACCCACCCGGCGGCATTAGAGTGACATGTGTGCATCATGGGGAAAGATGGAGTGACCAAGCCGGGGTGTGTTACGCTTGCCTGGGTAGGGAATCCCGGTTGATACAACAGGAGGTACATAACACGTGAGAAGAAAACAAGCCAGCCTTGTTTGTTGACGGGCTAGGGGAAAATTACCTGACCGTTTCAGTTTCTACGTCATATCCCCCTAGAGCTTGTTGTGCGTGAAGAACCACGCGTGTACACGCGGCTACGAGTACCCTGGCCCAGCATCTCATCGAAACATGGGATGAGACATGTGGGCTGTTTAATTACAAGAGAGAATACCCCAGTTTATGGCCAGTATGATAGAGTAGTTAGTTAATAGAGTGGTGTGTATGTGTGTTGGCGAGGATTTTGGCAGTCTAGCAACAAAGTGGCCGCGACTCACAGCTATTTGGTATTGTCCAACATGCTAAGCTTTAGCAATAACGAAGGGCCGATAATGACCGAGATGTGGCGCAACAAGGATACTAGTGGTGAGACTTTTAATGCGAGTAAGTTCAATATTACCAAGGTATCACGAGATGTGTAACATGGTGTTCCAGTATGTGGATACTGAAGGAAATAACACAATAGGTTTAGGACGCCGATAACAGGACGTCGCTGCTGCCAAGTGGCACGTATTACAACCTGTGCCGTTTTGCCTACACACTCTCCCATGCCTCACCCACGGTAAACACAAATACACGCACGCCTAACGCGGACACGTGTAGATGTGTCTCTCAGCTACTGTTCTAACACATGACCGTCTATCTAGAGCAGAGAGTTAATCTCTCAGCAGCAATCAAAAATAAAACAAAAACAAATTGCAAAGTAGGACACCATTTATTAGCTGTGTATCCAAACACCAGAAAACAAAGACGGTGATCCTCGTGATGTATTTCTGTGGAGCATAATTTGCACCTATATTATCCCTAAAATAATCCACCGAATAAACAAATACCCTTCAAAACTTACCTATATTCTGATTCTGGCGATATCCAGACCGGTATCAAGGATTAACTATAGCTATAGCTTTGCAAAACGGCTATGTTGAACTCTAGGTAGAGGGAGCCAACAAGCAGCGTTATTCTGGGTTCGCCAGTTCTGCGCATTCTTGACAGCAGTGGACCTTTGTTGGCCGAGAACCCTGCTGTTTGGTACTCTAGTTGCGGAATTGTCTGAGTTAGCTGCGCTTTGAGTTGCTTTTGGCATCCGAGCAGGTTCCGATGTACCCATTGGTCTGCTAGGCGTACATCGAGCCCTTTATTGTTTTCGCTTTCTCGACTTGGGCGGACTCGTATCATTTGGTCTCTGACCGTCGTCTCCTTGCAAAGAGATCCTATCTCATCTCCGACTTTTTGCTTTCGAAGATGACCTCCGAGACGGTCTTTGCGGTGGGTTCGTCCACCGTCACTAGAAAGTACATCTATACGGATGTCCCCTCACAGCCCATATTTAGCTCCGTCAATCGTCCACCTCACATCAAGTCCAGTGTTCCGGGACTCCAGCTGATCAAGAGTGTCATTCATGCGGGTTTCAGCATCTCGCCTAGCAACTTCAAGGTCTTCTCTTAATTCACGAGACTGTTCACTTATTTTATCAAGATGGGGGCTTGCATCCTGAACGACTGCGAGGTCATAGATATCCTTTTGAGCTAAAATCAGCTCATTGAGTGCCTGTGAGTCTCCCTCGGATACATGCGAGTACTCCGAGTGCAAATACATCCAATTTTGGACATTTACCATTCCCAGTGCCAGCAACTGTCGGCATGTTGTTGTCCGAAGGGAACGCAGCTCGACCTCTTCAACGCATTGGACTGTGTATGGGTTCACTTCCGTATGCTCGTCCAGGGGAGCGCAACATATGGGCTGTCGAGCATTAGTTTGCGGAGCGTGGGGACTTTGGGCAGAACCAAATGTATCTGTGTTGCATGCTTTGCGGGTTCTCCTGGTCTACAGCAGCATCCCCAGATTCTTAGCTCACGCAGTTTTGCACATCTCGACAAGTCCAGCTTCCACGGGGTATGCTCCAACTTGTAGACCCACCTTTTAAAACATATGTCAAGTGTGGTCAGGTAATCCGGCAATCTTGCACACAGCGCCTGGCCAACAGTTGTAGGGTACGCTGGTCCTAGTTCGCCTGTAAATTGTGTTGGACTTTCTCTTTCGCATTCAAGTATCGGCAATTTCGAGGTAAAGAAAGACGCGTCAAGTACGTAAAGTTCAAGTGCCTCGAGCTTCTGCCGCACGTCCCCAAATACAAGCTTGCGCAGGTTGTGCAACTCAGGGGCCAGCACCATCACACTCTTCAGGCGGTGCTGCTTGATCGCCACATCTACTATAAAGTCGTACATGTCGTCAATCGGCCGATTATCCAATCCGTTGTCGCTGTTGTCCAAAATACCCAGCATCGGTAGTTGCCGCCAAATACACACAGGTGCTTTCCTCCACCAATTCATAGACGTCACGTCCGTCACGGACATATGTATCCCGTTATCAAGTATCCAGTCTTTGCATGCCATCCAGTCTGACCAGAACCGGCACTCGCTGTCTACTACCGCCTGCCACCTTTTGCATACGCTGCGAAGTTGCATGACCGGGCCGATCGGGTTTCCGGACAGCGAGGGAGGCGACAGCACTGCATATAGGAGGACCTTGTGGAGCAGCTCGTAGGGGAGGGTGTCCATTGCCGTGGTGGCAGGTTTGCTAGACTTGAGGCTTGTCAGGCATCTTGCTTGCTTTGACTTTTTTCATTGGTTTACATGTAACAGAGCAACCATGGTGGCGAAGCTTTAGGAACCCGTAACGCGTGTTATACTGAGTTCAGAAGTCTCACCAATTCTGGATGCAACCCAAGGTAATGCCAATTGTAGTCAGCGCGTGCGACTAGGACTCAAATGCGTCTTTACTCCTCGTTTTAGCGGGCCCTACAAAAGGACGAAGCGAGGAGCCATCTTGGCTCTGTACGAGCCCGATGAAGCTCTTTGTCAGCTGCTAAGGAGAACAACCGACTTGACTCTGTGTCAGTGTTAAAAGGGGCTGGCTCGAACCACAAAATAGATGACGACGGCCAGCACACTGTCAATCGCTTTAGCAAACAATTCTTCTGGGCTGGTCTCGACACGTACATGCGCAGCATCTGCCCCATGTTCCCAAGCAACTGGGGTCGAGGCGGTCACGTCAATAGAAAACTTGTATGAGGATGAACAGCACGCGAGCTTTCTGCATGTAATGGCTGCAGTGACCATTGGCCATACGGGACTGCACCTGAGCGAACGGAAGACTGTGGTGCCGCACCTCGTGGACAGAGCAATTGACCTCAAGGGCGTTTGGGCGGCACGTCGTGGTGGATATCAGACCACTCATGACTTCTGTGATGATCAGCAGTGTTTTGGTGGGAATCCAGGTGGTGGAGACGGCGTGGCTCTATTTGCGAGAAGCAATCACCATGGCCGCCATTCTGAAGCTCGACGACCTATCACTCTCTCTGCTGTTCCTGTAGCCATTGGTCAGCGCGTGCGTGCACTACTCTCTCAGGTATCGGCTGAATCCATTCAGGTTCACGGGGATTGCGCTCATCCACAAGCTTTTTGAGCTGGTTGTCATCATCGCGGACATTATCGTATGTATTCCTGCGGCAACAACACACTTTGATGGCGCCATCGGCGACTTTACGTGTCTAGCTGAGTACCTTTTCAAGCAGAACGCACTTGGTACTCCCCAGAAGGCTGTTCTCCAGAAGTATTTCTGAGTCGGGTCAGCAATCGCAGCCATCAAATGAATTCTTTGATGTAGCACCGACTACTCCCCGTGCCAACAGCTCGTCAGACTTGCCCAATCGGTGCAGTCGATGTCTAAGTGTCTTGAAACCACGGCAGATACGCTTCGCGAGTCAGATATTTCCCTGTTACCCCTTATTCTGGTACCATGACTGAGCTATCACAGGATTTGCTTAACGGCATGGATGCTACTCGTGCGTCTGCGGGCCCGCCGCCGCCGCCGTCAGTAGGAAACGAAAAGTACTGAAGATACATGTAAACTAGTACAAATTAAATAATTCACTGCGCTAGATACTGCCACAGAGCTAGACGTTTTGGTGCCGCTTGTTTCAGTCGCTCCAACATGTGCCGCTTCTTGGCAGCGTCGCCCTTCGTCTTGTATATATCTAGAAGCATCTCCAGTGCAAAAACAGACTTGACGTCAGTAAGAATTGTGTTGTTTTCTGATGGTAGTGATGCATGCTCCAGGCAGAATGGTTCCAGTTCGTAAATCGCATTCGGGTTGTTGCCTTTTGTCGAGTAGAGTCCACGCAGATAGTTCCAGGCACTTTCATTCTGAGGAGCCAGATTGATCTGCTCTTTGGTGTAGCTGACCTCCTGAGCAAAGTCTGTGCCGGAGACATCAGATCTGTGCAAAAAGAATCGGTAGTTCCATGCCGAGTTGTTTCGGACATCCACCGAGATGTAGTGCTGGGCCACTTCAAACAGCTCCCTTGCCAAAGGTTTTAACCCGTCCTTCGATTGTTGGAACAAATCAGGACAGCCCTCAAGAATCTGGGTAGTAAGCCACTTGAGGTGCGACCATGCGTGGAAGTTCTTGTTGTCGTCGTCCAGCACACACTTGATCAGTAGGACCTCGCCTCGATAGTACTCGGTGTTGTTTTTGACTTCAAGATGCTGGTGATAGTTCCAGCATTGGTAAATTCTTGGCCGAATCTAGGGTTATCTCATCCAGCCATTGTCCATTCTCCACAATTGAGCTTTTATCGGTGGTTGTGTCTATGGACATGACCATGCGGTCGCCTGGAGCAATGACACTAGGATCGGCGCCGATCTCCCTTAATATCTTCGGCCGGTAGTCCCAAACAGTTAGTGTGCGTGATTCATCTCAATTACCGCTGCCGTGAGGTCCAGCGCTCTCTTTGACTTTTCGTTGCGCTGCATCACGGCATGGAGTAGTGTTGTTGCAAACTTATACTCATCGCTATAGGCAATTGTAGCCAATGGTATCGCTATTGGATACTCATACTTTGAGGTCACACAGATCCGACCAGTCGTCGGATTGTAGAGTCATGGTTGTGTTGTGCTCTACCTGTGCTGTGGGTAGTCTGCCACCCACACTGGAGATATATACGATGCTAACCAAGACTTTTCAGAACTTGACCGAGCAAAATTCAAGTATGCACATACAATTGATGCATTCAGTACCACCCCATTGCAGAAAACACGGTGGTTTCACCAAGGCATTTTTCGCAATTGGCTGTTGTCTGGTGGCAGGGTAACATATTTGTTTGTGCCCCAATCGGGGCAACCCCAGCCCCAGTTGGGATAGGAGTCCCAGCAACCCAATTGTTCTCCTGACGACCTCCCTCCACTCACCAACACCACACTACACGAGACCATGAGAGAAGTCATCAGCATCAATGTGGGCCAGGCCGGATGCCAGATCGGCAATTCGTGCTGGGAGCTCTACTGCCTTGAGCATGGGATCCAGCCCGATGGAACCCTCAACGAAGACGCCCGTAAGCAGGGAGGCGCGCGCGACGAGGGCTTTTCCACCTTTTTTTCCGAGACCCGCCAGGGCAAGTACGTGCCGCGCACGATCTACGTCGATCTCGAGCCCAATGTGATTGACGAGGTCCGCACGGGCGAGTACCGTAACCTGTTCCACCCGGAGCAGCTCATTAGCGGCAAGGAGGACGCGGCCAACAACTATGCTCGCGGTCACTACACCGTGGGCAAGGAGCTCATCCAGCCCGTTCTGGACCGCATTCGCCGCATGGCCGACAACTGCGACGGGCTGCAGGGATTTCTGTTCACGCACTCGTTTGGCGGAGGTACTGGTTCTGGATTCGGCGCGCTGCTCCTCGAGAGCCTTGCTGCCGAGTACAACAAGAAGGCGAAGCTGGAGTTCGCCGTGTACCCTGCTCCTCAGAACTCGACGTCTGTGGTTGAGCCGTACAACTCGGTGCTGACCACGCACACCACGCTTGACCATTCGGACTGTACCTTCATGGTGGACAACGAGGCCATCTACGACATGTGCCGCCGCTCGCTCGATATTGCGCGCCCCTCGTACCACAACCTCAACCGTCTGATTGCGCAGGTGGTTTCGTCGGTGACGGCGTCGCTCCGCTTTGATGGCTCGCTCAACGTGGACCTGAACGAGTTCCAGACCAACCTGGTGCCTTACCCGCGTGTGCATTTCCCGCTTGTCACCTACGCGCCCGTGCACTCTGCCGCCAAGGCGTCGCACGAGTCCAACAGTGTTACCGAGATCACCAACGCGTGCTTCGAGCCTTCCAACCAGATGGTCAAGTGCGACCTCGCGTCGGGCAAGTACATGGCCACATGTCTGCTGTACCGCGGTGACGTGGTCAACAAGGACGTGCAGCAGGCGGTTGCGCACATCAAGAACAAGAAGTCGATCCAGCTCGTCGACTGGTGCCCCACTGGCTTCAAGATTGGCATCTGCTACGAGCCTCCTCGCCACGTGCCGGGCGGCGACCTTGCACGCGCCGACCGTGCCGTGTGCATGCTGTCCAACACCACGGCCATCTCCGAGGCGTGGCTGCGTCTGTGCGGCAAGTTTGATGTCATGTTCAACAAGCGTGCCTTTGTCCACTGGTATGTGGGTGAGGGCATGGAGGAGGGCGAGTTCTCTGAGGCTCGTGAGGACCTGGCTGCTCTGGAGTCCGATTACGCCGAACTGGCTGCCGATTCGCTTGCTGACGAGCCCGGTGAGTATTAATTAGATTAGTTAATGGTATTAGAGGTTTCTGAAGACATTATTCCCCACACTGACCCGTCAGGGTCTGTGAGGTCAGTGCATTGCTGGTCCTACACTTGTACTATCACTATCTTTGATTTCTTGTTGTATACCTTTTTACTTGCAACATTGCCGTGAATCTTGTGGAACTCTTCAATTTCTGGTCAGACCTGTGCCTTCTCTATGCCATGCCTAAAATCTAGTATGATGTTGAGCCAACCCTACGCTATCTAGGGTTTCTGTCCAAATCTACGCTTCACTCATCTGACAGTCTCTTCGACACGTTCGAGAGAGAGAGAGAGAGAGAGAGAGAGAGAGAGAGAGAGAGAGAGAGAGAGAGAGAGAGAGAGAGAGAGAGAGAGAGAAAGAGACGTTATGACCGCAAAATACAAAATCAAAGCATGCCTGTTTGACATGGACGGCCTGCTCATCAACTCGGAGGATGTCTACACCGCCGTCACCAACGAACTGCTCAAAGATCACGGCAAAGAGCCCCTTCCATGGGAAGTGAAGGTGGAACTTCAGGGGAGACCCGGTCCTTTTGCAGCCGCAAAATTCCTAGAGTGGAGCAAGCTGCCATACACGCCAGATGAGCTTTTTGCCATGACCTCCAAGCGGCAACAAGAGCTGTGGCCCACGGTCGAATTCATGCCAGGCGCTCTGCAGCTGCTGGAGCACCTAAGAGCTCTTGGTATCCCTATTGCGCTGGCCACGTCGTCACACTCAGAAAACTATGTTTTGAAGACAAACCACCTCCGGCACGGGTTCGACCTGTTTGGGTCCCACGTTATTGTGGGCAACGACCCGCGGGTGCCCCACGGCCGCGGCAAGCCTGCTCCTGATATTTTCTTGGCGGCACTCCAGAGCCTCAACGACGAACGCAAGGAGGCAGGACTCGAGGAGATCAAGCCCCAAGAGTGTCTGGTTTTTGAAGATGGCATGCCTGGTGTGATTGCAGGCAAGGCGGCAGGATGCAAGGTGGTGTGGGTTCCTGACGCCAGGGCCCTCGAGGTGATTCCTCAGGAGAAGATTGACGAGCTCATCTCGTCTGGCAACGACGGCGACCCCGACACCCACGACCTACTAACGTCTCTGGAGGAGTTTGACAAGGAAAAGTACGGGCTTGTGTTCAACTAACACTGGTTCTTTTTTTTTGCATATCACGCCTAGCCTGGCCCATTATTATAATCGCATTATGATCATCAAATTAAGTTTGACATGTTTCAGGTATATTGATCAACTTGCCGTCATCATGGCCGGCAGCAGTACTCACCATGCTCTCTTTTCGAGCAAAAAGATACAGGTTCTATGGATTGGTGGTATTTCTGCTTCTGTGGGTGCTGTGGCCACGGGCAAAGTCGAGCAACGACGGTCACATAAGGGAAAGGCGTGATGAGACTCAGAGCATTCTGGGTGGAGGAAGAATCGTGGACGAAAACGACGACGACGACGACTTCAAGTTTCCGTCGTTGTATGATGGGCCACTTGTCAAAATCAACCCTGTAGTAAACACTTACTTCCATACATGGCCAGATAACAACCGGTTTGTGTTCAATGATGTGTGGCGACCACCACAACTGTTTGGTCCTCAGCGGATCGTGAGACAGGGTCAGCAGGCGCGACACGGGCAGCAGATGCACCTATCGCAGCCCATTCTGAGAAACTTTGTGGCAAAAACCGACAAAATCATGCTGCTTGTCAAAACAGGCGCCATGACCATATGGGACAGAATGCCTGTGCACCTGTACACCACCCTCACCAAGTTTCCCAACTTTGCCATTTACTCTGATGCAGCCGACTCGATTGCTGGGTTTGAGGTTATTGACATTCTCGAGGGGCTCGACGAGGATCTGATGCGGTCCAGCGATCAACTGGAGCTCTACCGCCAGTTCCGCGCTCTGCGCGCGCACCACAGCTACATGAGCCCGAAAGACGCAGCCCGACGTCTGTTTCAGGCAAACCCAAGAGACGCGCAACAGAGCGGGTGGATCATAGACAAGTTCAAAAACCTTCCCATGTTGCTACATGCGTACCAGCAGGCACAAGGAGATACCACCAGCAGCAGCAGCAGCAGTAGCAACGAAGAAGATCAAATCGATTGGTATGTGATGATTGATGACGACACTCTGTTGGTGGCTGAAAACCTCGTACGATTCCTGGATCGACTAGACCCTTCGGTTCCTCTGTACCTGGGAAGTGCTGTGGCGGGACTGAGGTATGTGTTTGCACATGGAGGGTCTGGCTATGTGCTGAGCAGGGCAGCAATGAAAACCGCCTTTGGCTCTGACGAAGCAGAAGACAACGTCCGCAAGTACACACAATTGGCGCAGGAAGAGTGCTGCGGCGATTACATGGTGGCAATGTTCCTCAAAGAGCTGCATGGGATCGATCTCAGCTACCAGCTGAGTGACGGGAGGTTCCAGGGCGAGCCCATGTCATACATCCACTTTGGCTTCAACAACTGGTGCCAAGAAATCGTCTCGCTGCACCATATGGGTCCGAGGGAGATTGAGCACATGTGGGAATATGAGCGTGTGCGCCAGCAGACAGCGTTAGGACCACAGGACTCGCTACCTGCACCACCATTTGGTGGTGGGGGTGGCTCCTCAGCGCAGCCGATTCTGTACCGTGATGTTTATAACGACTTTGTAAAGCCCTATTTCCCTGGAAGGTCAACGCGCGACTGGGACAATGGTGCCAAGGACATTGAGCATAGCTGGGCACTGAGTGAGGGAAGGGCCACCAGCGACAATGAAAATAACCAACAACCATGGACATCTCTTGAAAGATGCCGCTCCGAGTGCGAAGCCCGTTCAGACTGTCTCATGTACAGATTCGATCCGTACCGCCGGTACTGTGGCATCAGCTCCAGTACCATATCTCTGGGCAGCACTGTGCCTGACTACAGTGGCGAAGACGCCGACTTTGAGATTGCGTGCCAAGTGCTCAACGGCAATAGAGACATGTGTCCTGGGCGCAACAGAACGGATCCTGCTCAGCAGATGATCTCTGGGTGGTATCTGGATCGGGTGAGGTCAATGCGACAGCAGCTGTGGTGCGACGGGCTCTATGGAGACCCTGACGCAGACGGGTACATTGGCGGACAAAAGGACCAAGTAGAGGGATGGTGGATGCGCATGCAGAGGCGGTATGATTGATGATGGTTGATTGATTGAAAGACAAAATGTAGTGAATAATAGTAGATATGCAAGTTAAGCGACAGGTGCGTGTCGGAATAGATACGAAACAGACTCACCATTGTGAAGTCGGCGGATACTCTCGGCGAGCACAGGCGACACGTCGAGTGTGTCGATACGGTCGCACAGCTGGTCCTTGCCTTCTAGTGGGACTGTGTTGGTGCAGACCACCTTGTGTAGCTTGGATCCGTTGATGATCTCGGTGGCTCTGCCACTGAGAATACCGTGCGTGACGATAGCAATCACCGATTGAGCGCCATTTGACAGCAGAGTGTCGGCGGCCTTGGCCAGGGTTCCGCATGTGTCGGCCATGTCGTCCACAAGAATGGCAACCTTGTCTGAAACGTCTCCCACGAGGACCATCTTGGACACCTCATTGGCCCTGGCGCGCTCCTTGTGGATGAGTGCAAAGTTCAGGTCCAGTCTATCAGCCAGTGCTGCTGCACGCTTCGCTCCTCCAGCGTCGGGAGACACAATAATGGCGTTTCGGTAGTCGATAGTGTTCTTAATGTAGTGCACCACAGAGGGCTCGGCGTACAAGTTGTCCACGGGCACATCAAAGAAGCCCTGGATCTGCGACGCATGCAGATCCATCGTAATGACGTGGTTGCATCCGGCCGTCTCCAGCATATTGGCCATGAGCTTCGCCGTGATGGGTGCGCGGGATTTATCTTTTCTGTCCTGGCGAGCGTATGGAAAGTTGGGAAGCACTGCGGTGATGCGCCGAGCAGACGCCGTCTTGCATGCATTGATCATGATCAGCAGCTCGAGCACCCGGTCGTTGACGTCCCCAGACCCAATCTGCGTCAAAATGTATACATCCTCGTCTCTCACAGACTCGCCAATGTTGATGGAGATCTCGCGGTTCGAGTCGCGCGAAATGTTCACCTTGCACAGCCGAATCCCGAGCCGTTTGGCAACAAGTTCGGCAAGCTCGCGGTGAACGTCACCAGCAAGCAGCTTGATGGAGTTGGTCGACATGATCTCTATGCTAGTTAGTTGAGCGAAATTTCAGGGCTTTTTTTTTTTTGTGGAGCGGCGGTCTATCGGGTTTAGGGTTTCCCCGCACGCTACAGTCACGAGCAACTCACTTTCTCTTCTTTTTTACAGACTTTTTCGACGCAGAGGTCGAGGTTGAGGCCGAACTCGACGGCATTACAATAGTACCCTGGGATATGTCCTGTTCGGCGCCGGCCAGCTTCTCGCGAGCATCTAGAAAGAACGACAGGTCCCGCACCTGTTCCTGCAGATCTGCACATGAACTCTGCAGCTCGGCGTTCTGCTTTTCGTACAGGTTTAGTTTGGCTAGCAGCGACGACGAGAGTTCCTGCTCTCCACTCAGAGCGTCGGTTGTTTCCTTTAGGAGTTTTCGGACGTTGGAGTCGTTGTCGGCGGCGACCTTGTGTGCCTTCATGTCAGCTTCAATCGTGGCTTGGCGAGCCTGCAGGTCCTTAAGACCATCTGTTAGCGATCGGTTGTAAGTTGTTAGGCTCTGGTTTTCCTGCTCCAGCTGTGTGATGCGTGCCATGGATGAGCTCAGCAGTGACTCGTAGTAGTTCCTCTGCGACTCCAGTTGGCTGCTTAGAAGATACGTGTACTGCGATGCCAGTTCCTCCTTGTCGTTTTTCAGCTGCTTGTTGTCAGGTGACGGCAGCTCCACGATCTTGCCATCGGATTGGTTTTGAAGAAGCCGGTGGACGTATGCATCGCTCGAGTAGTCCCATATCCGTTGTGAGCTTAGATCCATGGCAAAACAGTGGCCCGTTTCCTTGTAATGAGCAAACGCATGTGCATTGTCATATCTTCCACACGCAACGTTGCCACAGATTATGCATACCCACAGGTGTGCCATGGTAGAGCATTGGCTGCATGAATGGGTCGCGGGCTGTTTCTTGGGCTCTCTTTTGCCGTGCCTACACACTGGGCAGCTCGAACCGGGCCACTGTGCGAGACATGAGCAATGGAAGGTGTGCTGGCACGAGATGGTTAGTAAGCCCGTGGCCGACGAGTCCATGCGCTCTAAGCATACTGGACACAGCGGAAGCTCAACCACTTGTTCAGACGACGGCACAAGATCGCCCAGTATCGAGTCAACATGGCACTCGCCAGATACCACCAGCTTGTCGACCATCACCAGGTGGCACACCTGGGCTTCCATCGAGTTGAACGGCTTGAGGTTGAACCCGTCGTGAAACTTGGAGGCATGCTCGGCGGTATCGAATTTGAGCAAAACAAGATTGCGGTCGGGAAACGCAGAGCTTTGGATCATGCATGCATGTTTGAGTGTATCGATCGTCTCTTTCTGTAAAAAGTCCACCAGATCGTTGGGTGAGAAATAGGACGGCAGAGCCAGAATCGCAACCAGTGTCTGGTCGAAGTCGGTCACTGCCACGTCCTTTCCTCCTGGCGTGTAAGCATCATTATTCTCAGCGGAGCGTTCGTGATACAGCCTGATTGCTCCGGATCCTAGAAATGTACTCCTCAAGTTTTTCGGATCTGCTGACCGCTTTGCTTCAGATGTTGAGGCGGAGGTTGGCACATCCATGACGGTGAGGTTGTCGCCTTCTTTTTTGGTCTTGTGCACGTCACCCAAGACAATTTTCTCGCCGAAATGCTTCCGAAGATTGTCAATCGATTTTTGGTATCTGTCACTGGCACTACATAGCTCGAGTACTAGCCAGTGCATGTACACGGTTGCCACAGCCGTTTCATTAGGTTTATGTGGGGGAGACGTGACCGAGCCTCATACTAATCATTGGAGTCGATCGATCAATCGATCAGTTCGGACACGAAAGCAGATAGGAAAGCAGGAGCAACATGCAGTACTGACTTTCATCATGAACATAAAACCAAGGTTTCCAACCCACCCGCTCTTTTACAACAAGTCGGTTCCTTCAGCGGCTAACGATGTGCTATACGGTCGCTGCTGCCGCTGTCCCTCCACACACAACTGTTCACGAGCATCGTCTGCTCCTCCTCGACCCCAGCCATTGTTTATCGCTACTGTGCTCATTGCGTGCTCTGTGAATGGGAGCTGGCAAAGTCAACTCTGCCCAGGAGATCTATCGTCGTTTGCAGTCAAAGTAGCACGTTACAAACTGGGTCAAGTGATTTCTACGCATACCGCGCTGTGTGTCCAAAGTTGTCCTTCTCTTGTATTATAGCGGTGGCCATTTCCATATTTTTTGGTACCGTCGTACCGTGTAATGGTCCACTAGCGATCCCCTCCCTGAACAACTGTCCATTGAAGTGCACCTTCACCAGGTGGTGGTAGCCGGGCCATTAGAGCCGCCGTGCAGCAGTTGCAGCACTTGTGGCACCAGACCTATTGATAGCTTGACGTTCTATAGCCTTGGTACAGCTAATTATGGACATAATATCAAAAATCTCTTGATGTAAAGCTGCTTCTTGGCCTAGATGCATTCCGACTTTACTTTGTCCAATTCTAGCTTTGCACTCTCGTTGAATACAGCGCTACACGGCGGTAGTAACACGCTCAGTAACTAGTCAAAACAAAATGCATAGATTATCAGAAGGGCTATCATCCACATTACCTGCAGGTTTCGAGGGGGAATGAGAGTCCCCTCTCACTGAGTTCGGTCTGGTGCACAGCTATACTCATCATCAACAGATCGGTTGAAGTTTTCAACCTGGTTCAATGTTGAAAAGAGAAGACAAAAAAAACCTTGTCTAGCCTTTATAAGGCTCGCGTGCGGCGCCCCCTGTGTTGGGTCAGTGACTCAGTCACGCTTATTATTGCTACCCTCAACAAGAGTGCTACCAGCGCTAGTTGGACGGGAGTCATCAGAAGAGACTCGGGTGGTCTGGCTCTCCAGCTCAATGTATTCTTTGGAAGGCGGGGCTGGTTTCTCGCTGGCCAGAGAGTATGCATAAGTGGCTGCAATGACAATCAAGGCTCCCAGCCCAGAGTTGTAGGTCATTGATGTTCCAAAGAAATAGATACTTGCCACAAACGAAATGATAATCGAGATCGACGTTGCAAAGTTCTTGGCGAGGTTATCCGCATACTTGACAACCAAACTCACTACAATGCCGCCTCCGGCCTGTAGAAGAATCGTGGCCCAAACAACGGCATTGTAGCCATGAAAGAAGCCCTTCTCGGCGATTTGAGCTCCGTCCTTGCCCACACAGCCAATAAAAAAGGCAGGAATGACACTGAACAGTGACAGTTGCATGTTTCGCACCCACACGCTTGTTTGCTGAGTGCCCTTGAGAACCTTTTCAAAGTAGATGCCTGCCAGTCCACTCAATACACACGCAACAAATACAGCAATCAGGCCAATGGAGCGGTTCATGTTGGTGCTGTTCTCCTCCAGACTCCTCGCATGTTTGTTCGAGGCCGTTACTCTGTTCTTTTCGTCTTGCAGCTGCTCCGTCGACGAACCCCAAATCAAATTATCAAAAGCCTCTGCAGGCATTTGTACCAAGGCAATACCGACAGTCAAAAACACAAGACACAGCCACTGTGCTCCAGATAGCCTTCGTCGTAGCATCGTCACAGCAAAGAAAGCTGTCGTCAAAATCTTGAGTTGGTATGTGACCTGAAACGTTGCAGCATCCAGGTTGGAAGCTGCAACATACTGCAGCGAATTTTGCAGTGTATAGATGACGGCAGGAACACTCATCTTCCACAGGTCTGCGTGTCTGGCTTCCCTCAGCGCCGACTTCAATCCTTGTTGACGAGCGGCCAAGGTGATGGATATTATAAACTTGACAACCTCGTTCATCAATACAGCGGTTGACGTCATATACTGATTTGCAGCATCCGTCATGATTCTTGACGCATGCATCACCAAGATAAGCGATGAGTTTTGTAGCGTTAGCGTCACAAGCGACACCAGCTTGAGCGGCACTCCAAACAATGTTTCACTCATTCTGTCAACTTCTTGGCCCAATCTATCTCTCCTTTAACCGACCGTGTAAATGAATGAAAACCCTTCTTGTCGTCTGGAGAAGAGGTGAGGACACGTTAATGCTGAAGAGAAGACAACGCTGGTGGAGGTAGCAACTGTCAATATCGTCCGTGCCACGCCACGGCACGCGACAGTGCGGCTCGCACGTGCCAAATATAAATTCTCGCCATGCTTAAACTTTTCACCCTCCAACTTGTACACACATTCCGTACAGAATCTCTGGTACTCGTAGGCGTACAAATGCCCGCAGTTCAGTGACAACAACCACTCACATGATGATCCATTTTTACCTACTTTATCTGTATGCACAGTGAAGAAAAACTCATCTAGCTTTACCTCATTCTGATGCGGTGGTTGCTGTTGCTGGCTGCCTCTGCAATAATAACAAATATCTTAGTCAGCCACCAGTTGCATAACATTGATCACTGCATTAAATGTAGGTGACCTTTCCACACCACAGCCCTAACAACGTAAAAGAGATCTCCAAGTCATGACCTTTTCTGAAGAGCTCCGCACCCGCAACTTTTCCATCTACGGCCAATGGGTTGGCGTGCTCTGCATCTTTCTGTGCATCGCACTAGGGATCGCAAACATCTTCCACGCCAGTCTTGTCATTATATTCTCCATCATCTGCATAGTGCAGGGACTGGTGCTGGTCTTTGTGGAGATTCCGCTCCTACTGCGAATCTGCCCAATTACTGACCGCTTTGCTCAATTCATCAAATACTTCAACCAAAACTTACCACGCGCCGGCTTCTACATCCTCATGGCCGCGATCCAATATGGGTCATGTGGCGTTATGGTCACATCACTGCTGGCGGTCGCTATGCTGATGACAGTAGCGTCCGCGTGCTATGCGCTTGCTGCACTTAAAAACCAGGAATTTACCAGCAGTTCGACTCTCGGCGGAGTGGGTCTTGCCCGACAGATTCTCTAATCCTAACTACTTCTACTACTACTACTTCTACTACTTTTTAATAGACGATTTCTCAATGTGGATCCAACAGGATATATTTATGTACATGCAAAGGAGTGTCAATAAATAGTCATGAGCTCATCAGAGGCCAGCTCCGAAAGACAGAAATAAATTAAGGAATGAATCGTCAGTGGGTTAATAAGCATTGCTTTGCTTGGGGATATTGTCATGTCATCTCAGCATGGCTCAAGCAAGTAGAGCAAGGAACAGAAACATTACTCGCTCAGGCCCTCGATGTAAGTGTTGCGTCCCCCTTTCTTCATGTGTGTGCGTCGGTGGGCGCGCAGGTTGTCAGAGCGCGAGAATTTGCGTTTGCATCCAACAACATCACACACATAGGGCCGTTCGTCAGTGTGAACCTTGACGTGACGTTTGAGATGCTCCAATCGTCTAAACGCCTTGGGGCAGACCTTGCATCGGAACTGCTTGTCGTCAGCAGATCCATCACCAAGTTCAGTGGTGCCAGTCAACGTAACTGTTGAACTGTTGGAGCAAGTAGAGGCAGCACGAATGCGCAGCGGAGACTCTCCGACAGACGACGTCCGCCTGTGCATCTCCTTGTCAACAAAGGATGGGGATACATGGCTAAGAGAGACACAGCGCACGCGATTGAACTGTCCAACAGAGTAGGCCGGGCGTTCATCGGTGAAGGGATCGTCACAGGCAGACGTCATAGATCGAGGTTTGCTGTTGCACAGCACCTCGTCGACAAGAGTGTCACAGCGTTTGGCAGTTCCCGACGTGAATGGGAACGGGATCACGTCCGTGTAGCCTCCGCCTATGCTGGTGAGGCGAGGAGACAAGGGGCTATTGGGAAGGGAAGAAGTTTCGCTCGACGCAAGACTGGGAACCGCAGATAGAGGCGGGCTGTAAGTGTGGACCTCAAGAGCACACTGAGCCGCCAACTCTGCTGGAGACTTGGTAGCGGGGGCAAACCCCTGGTATTTGGAGCGGTAGAACGGGTTGACGCCCATCTTAGCAGTGTCGAGTTCCAATTGCTGATTGAATTTGTTAGCCCGCCTAAGACCAGAAGGAGGCTGTTGTTGGGACAGGGGCGACGACATCTGCTGGTGATGCATGTTCATGGGCATGGTCATCTGGGACAGAGACTGGGTGTGAGTGTGACCACGGGGTATCATACCATAGTCGTTTTGCTGGTGTCTAGCAACAGTGGGGCTGGCCAGAGGGGTGTCATAGTAGCTGTCATCACCAGGGAGTTCTGCGAGTGTGGTCAGCATCGGCGCACTGAAGCTACGATACACACTGCAAGGCGCGGGAGTCATCAGGTTTGTGGGAGTGCAAGTCTCAGGCTGAATGTACATCTTGGATGAGGTAGATGTGACAGAGCAGTTGGAAGACGATCGCTTGCGGTACGGCGTACAGAGAAGAGAATCCGTATTGCCAGGGTAAATGTTTTCTTGCTGGGAGCAGATCTGGTCCGAGACGTACTCGGCGAGGTTCGGTCGGTCGGACGACTCTTGGTGAGCTTGGCTCTCAGGGTAAATGGGGTTGCTGCTGTCTGCGCCGATATCAATCAGAGGAGCCCAGCGCTCCATCTTGACACTGTCATACTCTGACGCAAACTCGTTTGGAGACGCATTGACGCTCGAGTGCAAAGATGTGATTGTGGACTGGGACGCGGCGGAGGACGACGACGACGACATGTGGTCCAAAGCAGAGGGCGATAGTCTACCGTCCATTGACGTCGAGGTGTAGTTGTCATGCTGACCAGACTTGTCCAGTGCGTTGTTGACTGCATCCTGCAGACTCTCACTGCTTAGAGACGGTGGGTCCATGCAGATGTACAGGCCATGCATGAGGTTGTTTTGCTGATCAGAGTCATAGTCCTGCATTTGCGGGGACTGGGACTGGAAGTTGGCATTGCCAAGGTAATCCATAGCCATGGCCATTTTTTTGCAGTCAAGTATTGTTTAGATAGACTGGGGAATACAAACTTGGACGAGAACGGCAAAGTAGTAGCAGGGGGGTATAACTGGGCCGATCTAGGTATTGGTTAGTGATACTGTTGTTCGTGGTATAGTGAGGGTCCAATCGGCCGGCCGTGGACAATAATAAGAGGAAAGGTGAAGGATAATGTGATCTGGGTGGGCGAGTGAAATGAAGACCCGTTTCTCGATACGCTGCTCTGGTCTAAATCCCAGAGTCTTTATATTTACATGTATCAAGCGAAGCCCCCGATCGGGGTCAACCCTGGCTGGCGCGCTATAGAATTTGTTTTTTCAGTCTCAACTGAGTGGGTTGGGCGGATCGGGTTTGCTTTTTTGGCAGATTTGGGTCCACACCTATCTTGTAGTCGTCGGTGCAACGCAACGCGACGCGGCCTGGTGGGGCTTGTGTTTTCGGATCTCACACAAAAAGCAACCATAGCTGCCCAAATAATAGAAAATACATCTGGCTCCGTCAAAAGAAATCAAAAGTAAAAAAGCAACACTGGCAAAAGTAAGCACCTTACAAAAGCATGCAAAACAAAACAAAACAAACCAAGACCCTTCGCGCTGCGCTGCATCACGTAGGGTACACCAACCCGACGCGCGTTTGTGTACTACGCCACCCAGCGCAGCGCACCTAGTCTCCACTATTGCCCCAAGAGGGCCTTGAGATATGGGGTGACAGATGCATGGCACCATTAGATCAATCATCCACTGGTGAATCTCTCGAGCATCTAATTCGTAGCGATTGGGTTGGCAAATGTCCTGAATTTGTCACCTAGCAATCAAATCCAGTTCTAGATCACATGTTCTGGAAGCTTTCAACTTTTCATGGTGCGCTTCATTCCACTGGGGGGGCATTTCAGCGGCGGCCACATGTACAGGGCACCGCACCCTCGCACATCACATCACACAAGTACCTACGCTCGCACATCATGGAGAAATATAGGTCATTTCCTAGTCGAAAACAAGCAATGTCAACTGACACTGGGCGGCCCGTTTCCGTCGCCAGGTCTCGGCAGCCTTCCCAAATGTTCTCAGGAATGAAATCTTCAAGTATAGGGTCATCGGTCGCCGTACATTCTATAGCTCTGCTCTGGTAAGGGTTGGTCTTTTGTCACTACTACTCAGCTATAGGAAACTTGTGCCATGTCTTAGATCGTCCCCTCCTTCATTGCAAGTTAAACCTCATGAGCCGGCTCAAAACAAACTCAAGCTTCTGGTATAGTATACCTTAGATGTCGCCGATTTGTACAGCCGAAACCACTGCTACTGAGACTTGCCCGATGCCAGTTGACTCTGAAGCAAACCGCAGAGTCTAATCTGAGTCGCGCTGTCACACACACTGCTGCTTGCTGCTTACAAGCTTCAAACGTTGTTTACCCTCAACGGCTCCAAAACTCAATTTAGCTACATGAGTCGACTCTCTAGAATCACCACAGTCCTCTTGAAGCTGCTTCGTAAGCGTATGCATCGCCCAAAAGGGTATTGGCACGTACAGAGTTTCACCCTGGCTTGGGGCTGTACCTGTCGGGTTCCCGTTTGGGTCAGTCTCATAGATTGGAGCAAACTTATAGCGGATTCTGTCGAGCAGCAGCTGTCATGTTTCTTTTCCCATGGTAAAGATGCGCCTTTTTTTTTCTTTCCGCAATTTACTCTCCTATAGGGATATATCATGTGTTGATCGTTTGTCCGTCACGCATCGTACCCATTAGGGCATCTATTGGGTAGTATATGTTTGCACCCAGTTCCCTGCATCTTAGGGCCCGTGTGTAAATCCAAATCCTCTTGGGTTGCGTAGAGCTCACGCATGTCTGTCAAACTCCGGTCAGAGTCGCCCCACTTGGCACGTGCCGTGTGCTGTCAGTCGGTAATAATACCGCGCAAGCACTAGTTTTTCAAATTTCACCCTACTACAGCCATGCGTCGTGGATATTGTGTGGACATGTGCGGTCCATCCAGTTACACAGAAGCATCTAATCGCCGCCCAAAAAGGATAGTCCCTCGGGCTGTTTTGGGCTCTCCAGCTCTGACCCATTTGTCCCTATCATTTACTCACATGTCCAACAGATAACGAATGCACGCTATACAACAATGGCCGTGCCGCCCATTCGGGTAAATAATTATGCCAGATCCACCAGGTTAATTGTCTCCCGCTGCCCACACTCGCATCAGGCAGTGGAGGTGGGTCTTAACTGCCAGGGTACCAACATGCATCGCGTCGCGTGTGGGCAGCCTGCTGTATACATGCACATGCATCACTGCGGCCAGGGTAGGGCCTAGGGCTGCCAAGGTGCGTGCGTGTGGGTCCAACGTGGACCGCGTCTCATTCCAACGATCCCTTTCTTCGTTATTTTCGTGACTGGGCTGATTGTCACTTTTTTGCTTCCATACTATCACACCCCAGACATGGAGCGGCGCGACCCATGATTCGCCAGGAAGGCAGTTTAGCTCCTTCTCTCACATGGCCATCACCTTGCTTTTGTCAGCCGTGCGCTCTCACTTAAGTCTCTATACGTAACAAGGAACGACTTGTCATGATATCAGCGTGCGCCAATTGAAACTATCGAGTGCCTGGTTTCCTGTAGCTCCAGTGCCTTGCCTAAAAGAATTCTTTTGCGATTGGTCAAGCGGACGACCCATGTTGTTACCATTTCGGTCACCGTTTTTACCCCTGCTAACCGTTGTGGTGGTGGAACTAAACCTTGAGCATACAGGCTCGTGATGTAGACCCTAATCTTTTCTGTTTCTTGGCTTAACCTTTTGCCGAGAGCATCGTAGCACATCTCATTGGCCACCATCGTCAATTATTTTTGCAAAGTTGTCGGCCCGGAACCCATTGTACTTCTCCGGGCCCCGGTGCCCGGCCCACTCAGAGCCACCATGTCGTGCTACGGCGCTGTTTCCCAGACGACCACCACCACAAATGCACACGTGTATGTGCATGCCTGCACCTCTGTTAATACCACCGACAAAAACAAAACCTAGCTAAAAGCAATCTGCCTCGATTCAACCCTGAGAAAAACAAATGACTAGCAAAATGTCAGGGCTGTCGCAACGAGAATTGCCTCTTCAGCCCGCTACTGACATTCCAGCGTTGCATTTGCTTTGGTTCTTCTTCCGCATGGCACAACATTGTTGATTGGCTTCGCAGTAAACTAGGTTTGTCCGAACCAGCGTTGAATTTGACTCCACTCACCGACATTTCTGCCGTTTGGTCTTGTATTCGAAAAAGTTTCTCTTCTACAACTGACCACCTTGAAGAGTGACCGCCTGTCATTCCCAAATGGCTCAGAATACCCCGCCCTTCACGGCTACATGTCAATTATGCAGTTCCCTGGCCACTGCAGGTATGAGGTTTACTGCATGCGGTACCCACCTCTAAAGATTCTAGATACATGGACGCGATACTTGTCTGCTTGGCTTGCAGACGGTCTCATGGCCCCGAGTGTCCGAAGTACCAAACATGAGTTCTCCTGGTCTGTGAGCTCGTGGGACGCTTTATGAATCGCAGAGGTTCGTGGTCTCGACCTATACTGCAATACCAACCCCTTGAGGTTTGATTAGGTCATGCACATGCCAATGCACAATCGCCGATCTTCATTGCTTTGCCATGCCCTATACGGCTTCTGTGCCAAGCGGTGCTGCCCAGCACAAGAGCACACCACCGTACTATAGGCTATAGCCGCTCTTTTTTTATCGCGGCAGCCCAGAAGATCAGATACCGCATTAAGCCTATAATATACATTTCCGGAAAATATACAAAACCGGAAAAATGAACGAGCCTGGCGCAGTGGTCTGTTCGTCGTTGAACGATAAGCTAGTTTTGGATGCAAGATAGATATTTGCTACGTGACGCACGTTATAGCACAGAGCTCTACATATATCTGGCATCCGCGTCTCTTATCGTGGCGACAATAGCTAGCGGCATGCCTTGGAACGGAGGCACTTGCTTCTTTCCAAAACAGATGTCTATGTCTCTGCAGAGGAACGCAAACGCTCGCGTGCATCTTGCTAGATAGGAAATCACCCAGAATGGTTGTACTGGTTCCGGCTCTTGGATCGAGATTTATGCGTCTTGAGTAATAATTTGCCGGCTCCCTGTCTCGACACATCGCTCATCGCACCCTAAGAATAGGTACCGCAGGTGCATGTATATGAATATGCCATAATTTAGCGATATCTTCCACACGTGTCGCATATGCCCTCTACAAGCAGTCCTGGCGCGTGCAGCACGCACCATGCAAGCTGCAAGGCACCCATAAAAGGCTCAATTACCCCAGTAAGTCGAAGTGCTGCGTCGATCGCCATGTCAAGCTGCATACGAAACATCCAAGAATAGGCTGAACCTATGCTGCAACATACCGCCCTGTGGAGGTAAGATCTGGATAGTGATGCATAACGCGAAAGGTCGGGGGTGTACCCGGCCAAGTTATGGCCATTGGCCCGGCGACCTATAGTAACCAGTTTTGTTCAGAAGTGGCGACCATTCTATCTTGAAGAGTGTGTGTCGAAATCAAACGCTGCATCCGCTATACCCGAGAATCACCAATAGGCCCACCATGCGATGACCAAATCTATGCCTATAGACTATTGGTAACGCTATGCCCTGGCTAACCCTATTGGGTTAAAAAAAGCGCACGGCTGAGAACACGCGGGCGCCTGCAGCACACTTTTTTTGTCGATTGGGAGCAGAAAGGAAGGAGATTTGCCGCTCGCCCTAGCTGTGTCTGCACGCTAGGAATGTGCCTGGGTTGATCATCGAGCCGATAGTACACCGAAAGGCGGGGTTCGCTGTGGAACGTCGAAAATGGAACTATGTGGCTCCCCCTCAGTCGCTGAGATATTCTGACAAATCAGTGCAGTCAGCTGTGTTTTGCTGCTCAAAATATAATGAGTCGCATGTATGTCGCCGGTGATAAATGCAATTGCCAAAGGATGGCTTCTTATAACCAAGCAGAGGCTACCATGAGTTGCTGTTGTTCGTATCTCGTATTTTCTTGCTTGCTCAATTGACCAATAAGGCAATTTGTGTCAGCTGCTCCCACTCATCCAGGCACTCGACCAGCCTAAGCCCTCGACCGTCCATGGACCTCTTGTAAAAGAAGCGTCATTTTACGAGAAGCCGCTTGGCTCGATCTATTGCATGAGCTCGTATTTCTCGGCTACTCTGAGTATATATACTCGAGCACCAGGGCTAAAGGAGAATCTGGCAGATCCTATGTTTAGAAACTGGGTTCCATTTCCGTTTCTCACTTGTGTTGTTTGTTTCAAGGAAAATCCGTGCAAAATCTAGCAAGGGCGTCCAGCAATGTGTCTGATATGCACGGCCCCGCATCCTTTTCTCTCGATTCTCTCGTGCAGCATAGCCTCCACCCTTAGATTGACGGACCCCAGCCCGCGTGTGTTGAGCATATTTGAGGGCATCGGGCCTCCTTGTTGGGCTTGTCGTGTCGTCACTCCCTTGACTCCCTGCATTTCTTGTCTGCCGACCACGGAATCAACCATAGAGTCGGCCGGCATAATAGTATCATCATATAGTTCAATTGTGTCTACATACATCCCTGCTTTAAGGGTTCTCGGCGACAAACTTCTGGCCCTTAGCAATGTTCTTCTTGAGGTCAACCTTGCAGGCCTCAATGAGCTCCTGCTCGTGAGCAGAGAGCTTGCCAAGGTCGTGGATCTGCTGCACACCCTCCTTGCCAAGGGTCACCTTGGAAGAGAAGAACTCAATTCCCTCATCCTTGTACAGAGGAGACTCAACAAAGGTGGGCTCAACAACGTTGGCATCGCCCTTGAAAGCGCGCAGAAGAGATCCGGCAAAGCGGGCTCCGGCCTGGGCCATGGAGAGAGTGGCAGAGCCAGCACCATCCTTGGCCTGGACAACCTCGTCACCTCCAAACTGGATGCGGTGGACAAGCTTGTCGAGAACCTCGCCAGAAATGTCGGGGTGGTTGGACTGGGAGATCAGGGGCACAATGGTGACACCAGAGTGGCCTCCGACAACAGTGACGTTCTCGTCCTTGGGGTCGGTCTTCTTGATCTCAGAGATGAATCTCGAGGCACGCAGAACGTCGAGGGTGGTGACTCCAAAGAGCTTCTTGGGGTTGTACACACCCTTGCTCTTGAGAACCTCGGCGACAATGGGGACGGTCGAGTTGACGGGGTTGGAGATGACAGCAATGGCCGCGTTGGGGCAGGCGTCAGCAACCTCCTTGGCGAGGTCACGGACAATGGACGCATTGGTGTTAAACAGGTCATCACGGGTCATACCAGGCTTACGGGGCACACCAGCGGGAATGATGACAACCTCAGCATCCTTGAGAGCAGCAGCAGCTCCTCCCTGCTCGGGAGTGTATCCCTTGACAACGGAGTTGGTGTTGATGTGGGACAGATCGGCAGCAACACCAACGGTTCCACGGAGATCATACAGGGACAGCTCGGTAACGTCCTTGTTGAGCTTCATGAGAAGCGAAAGGGGCTGACCAATTCCTCCATTGGCGCCAAGAACAGCAACCTTGTAGGCATTGGAAGCAGAGGACGAGAAAGCACGGGCTCCAAGAGCAGCAGCACGGACACGAGTGGTGAACATTGTGGTGGTTGAAGACAGCAGGTGGGCAATCCTATTGGTTGTTATAATGCTGCGTGCGGCGTGAATTTTCACCGACCCCGAGTGTCGATTCCGGTCCGGGCACCGACAAGCGTCATCAACCCAACCGAGGAGGTTGTCGCACGTGATGTGACGTCACGTCACTAGTCTATAACCGTCCTCAGGCTTGTTGACTTTTTAAAACTCAATTCCAACGATTAATCATCAATCTGTTCGTCCCTAATTTGAAATACACTGTCCAAGCGTCCGCTTACAGCAAGCCGCTCCAGGCCAGGCTCTGCTGCAGGATTGCATCCGACACCGCGGCAATCACAAACTTCATGCTCTTTGTATCTGTGGCACAAGTATTGTGCCGGTAGATGGCTCGATTCCGAGCAGGATCCAGGCTCTTAAACTTGGCATAGTAGAAGTTGCACACATCGTCGACGCTGTGAGGATCGCCCTTAAAGTCGGGAAACGCCTTGTTGAACGGCGAGTGATGCAACTTTTCATCAAGTCTGTCAATCTTGTTGAGGAAGAGAATGATCGGCGTGTCGCGGAACCAACGCGAGTGGCATACCTGCTGAAACAGCGAAAACGCCTCGTCAATACGGCGGACCCGCCCATCCTCATACAGAAACTCGTCGTACTCGGAAACAGCAGCCACATACAGCACAGCCTGGACGTCATCAAAGCAGTGGATCCACTTCTTGCGCTCACTGCGCTGGCCGCCCACGTCGAATATCCGCACGCTCTGGCCCTTGATCTTGAACTCCATCTGATGCACCCCGGTGGTCTTGATGCGGCCCCGCAGTATATCCTCGTCCGACGCTCTATAGTCCTCGCGCACATAGTTGTAAATGTGGTCAAAGTAGTACCCAGCGTTGCCCTCCATCTGAATTCGGCTGCTGCGCTCGAACGCGCGACGGATCCCTGCATCCTTGGTCCACAACTCGTGAATAGCCCGGGCTACATCTTCCCGGTTGGGGGCCCTAAGCTGGGTCTTCAGTATACTTTCCTTGGGTTCCACTTGTTTCTCGAATGTGAAGTTTCCTCCATTGATGGCATTCTCCTTATTCTTGTCCTCCTCCGCAAATACCTGAAGAATCTCGTCAATCATAGACTCGGTCGAAGGCACCTGGCTATTAAACTCGTCCAGACCCACTTCTTCCGTCATGTGGCTAGCCTCTGCAGCCCCAAACGTAGATGAGCCATTATCTGGCTTGCTTTCGAGCTCACGGTCTTTAGATGCAGGCTTGACCGCCTGAGGTGTCACACTGGTATCGCCCTCTCTCGTCTCACTCCGAGGAACTGCGTGTTTGGCAAGAAACAACCTCGATCGCGAGTCTGTCTCATTGTGGAACACATCCCACTCGTCGGTTAGTAGCATCGTGAGCTTCTGTCTCTGCAGAGGAGACCCAGGTACATTGCAATCCAGATCTACGCCCAGCGCGGGGGCAAATCGCACCAGCTTACGCATACAGTGGACGGCATGGCTCCAGATTACCTTGGTGTACAGCAGGCGTTCTTGCTCGTTGAATCCATTGCTATGGATGAGCCTCATCTGTTTGAGGACAGTCGACTTGCCCGATTCCCCAGTTCCCAGCAACAGAATCTTGCTGGACCGCTTGTCTTCTTTTTGGGCTTTTTCCAGTCTGGCATCGATCGAGGCTCCTAGTTTGGCTCTGTCTTTACTGGTTTGAGGTTTGCTTGAGGACGATGGATTGCTGAGCGCAGCTACCCGTGGATGCTGCGGCCTCGCTTGCATCTCTACTCCCGTTGTATGGTCATTGTGTCGCGAGGTTTGAGGACGGTCCACATTCTCAACAAGTTTACTGGAGAAGCACCCCATGGGTTCTGTCCCACTTACTCGTCACCGATCTTCAATCGCTAGGCAAGGCAGTAGCCTAATAGCCCCAAGATATCTCCTCCTGACCCGATCTAGACATCATGTATGCACCTGCATGCACCCTCTGTGGGGCTCTGTCGGCCGTCCAACCATTGGCTCTACCTGATCAAAAAACTTGCGAGGGGAGGAAGTCGTTGGAAGACGTACAATTCTTCTTCTTCGGTGAGACCGGCAATATCGATTTCCATACTATTGGATACTCTCATTACGCGGTGTTGTTTCTGCCTGCTTCACCATTGGCAGTATCCTCCGAGGTGAGACGGAGTTAAACGGGGAGCTTAAAACGTGTGTGGGGTGTTGGGCACATGTACGCACACTGGACACCAGAAGCCCGGTGAACCGCGTCCCAAAAGAGTTACATCGGACACATCGATAACCCCAAAGAAGCCGACTCTATTTTGCTCTCAGTCTAATTCATTCGTTGTCGTCTGATGGCCCCGTGTCTCTCTAGTGTTGATTTTTTTTGTCTAATGCTCTATGCTTCATTGTAGGTGGCAAAACAGCAGTTGGCTGGCAAAACAACAAAATAAATCATTCAAATTAAATCGTAGTGGTTGCGGAATCTCGTCCTTGGTCAGAATGGCATACGCCATGGCGTACAATCAGTATTTAAACACAATGTACAATGCGTGTATGCATCCGGGGAACCAGGCAAAACAACAGAGCACAACATTGATCAAAAGGTCGGCTCCGCATCCTCTCTCCATAAAGACAGCCAGAGGAGGCAGGAAGATAGCTGGTTAGTTGTTTGTATGGATGGTTTCTTGCTTTGGGAGCACGTGCTTAGGCACGGGAGAGCAACGGCGACGAAGGAGTCATCCACCCAGCCATCCACCCCCTCCATCCGCTGATAGGTCACCCCCAATTCACCGCGTCAGTGCCACTCAATTCCAAAACATACCAATGATGATTTTAACAATGTCGGCGGCAGAGAGTCCCATGGTGCTGAAGGTGTATCGATTGTGTGGTCTTAGAAAAGTCCTTAACTCCCAACTAGAGATTCCATGTTGCATTATATACTAGCATGAGCCGCCCCGCCCGCACCCGTGCCCCTTATCCTATGTTTTCGAATCCATACGCCATAGCGCAGTGGCTGGGCCACTATTAGAAACAAGGATGCGCATTCCCTGCAAGTGAATTTTTTGACCCGATTTTCCGGATCTCTCCTGCAGTTTTGCTGCTCCTCGTTTCTTGTTGTCGTGTCGCAGCGACACCTGTTGCTAGCCTGTGGGGGTTGCTTTCGTTCCCTTGCTGTTTCGGTTGGGCCGTACGGCTGCTGCCCAGCCTCATACATACTTCCGGGATACCCATTACCTAGACTTATCGATGTGGATTGTAGACGAGTAAAATAAATATATACAGGTGTGGTAGCCGACGTTTAATTGGCTAAAATGCATACCGCGCGCAGGCGGTAGAGTCTAGAGTGCCACTGAGTTTGTTTGACGATGCTCAACGAGACGCATGGTCTCCTCATCAAACGGCTAAAGCATAGCCTCATACAATCAACCAACCTTGTACCTAAATGTGGGGGAACCTTGCTCCTTGCATCTAGATGCAAAACACTCCTGCGGCCCAAAAACTGGGCTGCGATTTTTCGGCGAGATTCATTTTTTTGCTCAACAATTGCCGCGCCCCATCCAGCCGGCCGCCCATGTTCCCAAAGCTTGACGGATCCTGGCAAGGTCGGATAAGCTGCACGGTTACCCCTGCGCAACGCACAGTGATGGATGGATGGATGGATGGACTATGCCAAGACTACATGGACTGCCTCTGCGCCCAGCTCGTGCTTAATCAGGCTATCCAAGTCAACCTCTCGTTTTTTAGCTGCCGCCGTAAACTCCACTTGAGCTTTATTGTAGTCTTGTTGGAGTTCTTGCTGCATCTCAGTCGCCCAATCGAGTTGAAGTTGCAGTTGCTCGGCCGTAAAGCCTATAGGATTAGAATTGGTGTCCGGTGCGTTGCTCTCGGGCACGTCTCTGACGTACTTGCACAGATATACACTGCCAGCAGCGTCTCCGTCTTTTTTCGTTTCAACCTCAAATCCGTGTGCGCTTATGCTATGTTGCTGCACAGCTTCGGGGCGGCCAAACTTCTCATCACACTCAGGAACAATACACCAGAATGGCATGTACCCAGTGTGTGAGTTGCAGTGATACTCGAGATCTTGCTGGCTCCTCTGGGCTACTCCAAAGACAGAGCACAATTGCCAGTAGCACTCGCTGTTGGCATTGTCGGTCTTGACGTGAAAGCCAGACACATGGGCACTCAGCTGAGCATTGCTGCCAAACTCCCGTCCACAGTCTCTCCACTGGCACTTGATCATTGTGATTCAAAGTTCGCGTAGGTTGATTTCGACTCTTCACGGGCTGTTTCGCGTCTCCGCTATCGAAAACTCTGGATCAATCACCTCAACAACTTGGTCCTGGTTTGTTACGTATCACTGTCGGCAGTCAATACACAACCAGGAAAAGTGTCTGCCGTGTACGCGGCATCCGATTTATCACTTAAAGTTAGGTGACTAATAATGATACTCCACCACCAAAACGGTAGCACTCGACTTTTCAGTACTGCCTAGTAAACGACAAAAATATACAATGTCCGACCTGGCTCTGACGATCCTGGCCACTCTGGACAAGAGCGCTGAGGGGCAGCTCGACTCCACAGTGGAGTTCTCCAGTATCGATCCTCAACAAATTCAGGCTGCTGTCACATCTCTCGCTGCTAGGGAGATGGTCACATACTCTCAAAACGAGCAGGACATTTGGACTCTGACTACCGAGGGCAACGAAATTGCGTCCGAGGGCTCACACGAAATGAAACTGCTTTCGATTGTGCAAAGTATGGGCAAACTCAAGCTCGCAGATGTCGCAAAGGCCGCTGGCGCCTCTGGTAAGGTTGGCCAGCAGCGAGCATTCAAGAACGGCTGGATCAAAAAGGACGGCGACTCCCTTGTAGTCAACGAGGCCATCGACACAAAGTCTCTTGTCGACACTACGAGAGATCAGCTGCAGGCTGTGGCTGGAGGCAAAGCCGCCACTCTTTCGGACAGTGACCTTGCAGAGCTTAAAAAGCGTAAGCTTGTCACCAAATCAAAGGCCATCTCGTTCTCCATCTCTAAGGGCCCCAAGTTTGCTTTGGAAATTGCCAAGGTTGAAACAGACCTGACCATCGAGATGGTCCAGTCTGGAGCCTGGAAATCGGCAGAGTTCAAGCCTTACAACTTCTCCGCTGAGGGTGTTCCTCCACCAGCAGGAGCCCTCCACCCTCTCAATAAGGTGAGAGAGGAGTTCCGAAATATCTTCTTCTCCATGGGTTTCACCGAGATGCCCACCGACTACTATGTCGAATCGTGCTTCTGGAATTTCGACGCTCTCTACGTCCCTCAGCAGCACCCTGCTCGAGACCTACAAGATACCTTTTACATCAAGGACCCCGCGGTCGCTGGTGAGCCAGAAGATAAGCAGTACTGGGATAACGTCAAGCAGGTCCACCAAGACGGCAAGTACGGCTCCATTGGTTACAGATACCCCTGGAAGGCTGCTGAGGCCACCAAGGTGGTTCTCAGAACACACACCACCTCTGTGTCCGCCATGATGCTGTACAAGCTTGCTCAGGACCCCCGCCCTGCTCGCCTCTTTTCTATCGACAAGGTCTTCCGTAACGAGGCTGTTGACGCAACCCATCTTGCCGAGTTCCACCAAGTAGAGGGTGTCATTGCTGACAAAAACCTCACGCTCGGTGATCTTATTGGCTTCATGGAGCGCTTCTTCGCCAAAATGGGCGTCCACCAGCTCCGTTTCAAACCGGCATACAACCCCTACACCGAGCCCTCACTGGAGATTTTCGGATACCACGAGGGACTAGGCAAATGGGTGGAGATTGGAAACTCAGGCATGTTCCGCCCCGAGATGCTCGAGAGCATGGGACTCCCCAAGGACTTGAGAGTCCATGGCTTTGGACTCAGTTTGGAGCGACCGACCATGATCAAGTACGCGGTGGCAAATATTCGAGAGCTGCTGGGACACAAGGTCTCGCTCGACTTTGTCGAGAAGAACCCCGCCGTGCGGTTAGATGTCATTGATTAGACCTAATTAGATTATCATGTTGTATATTATAAGTTATTTTTTAGCCACAGGTCACTTTTTGATGACCTTGGAGATGATATCCTCAATCTCATCCCAGTCATCGTCAGGAAGCTTGGTGATTTCGGCTCCACCTTTGAAATAATCCTGAATGGCGTTTAGTGTCTCATAAGATTTTTGGTCGTGAATGAATGAGATCGACACACCAGTGCGACCAAATCGGCCAGTTCGACCGATTCTGTGGAGGTATGTTGACGGGTCGGGGTTTCCATCTTTGTCAACAGGTAGGTCATAGTTGACTACCATTGACACAGTGGCAACATCCAAACCTCGGGCAATGACATTCGTCGTGATCAAGACTTTGATATCTCCATTCCGGAACTGCTCAACAACCTTGTCTCGAGCGGCATGCTCTAAGTCACCCGAAAGAACAGAAACCTGGTGGTTTTCCTTGCGCATACGCTGACACAATCGCATGGCAGTATCTTTCCTACCCACAAAGATCATACTAGATCCGATAGTCATCATGCCGTACAGCTTGCACAAGTTGGTGAACTTGTTTTCCTCACCTTCGCAATCCATAAAAAGCTGTTTGATGCCCTTGACGTTGAGCTCTTCCTCCTTTAGTCGGATCTCGTTAGCTTTAGGCGCGAACTTTTGCGCAAAGTCGTACACTTCGTCGGGGAATGTAGCTGAAAATAAAACCGTCTGGATGTGAGAAGGCAGCGTTTTCTTGATGCGAGCACACGAAGTACCCAGTCCCTGTTTGTCGAGCATATTGTCAGCTTCGTCCAGCACGAGAATCTTCATCTGTTCCACCATAAGTTGCTTTCGCTTGAGAAGATCAATGACAGTTCCTGGAGTTCCGACAACGACTTGTGCAAAAAACTTCTGGTTTCTGGAGTATGCTTCTGGAACAGCCAGAGCAGTCGTCACTCCCGTGTGTTTGCCCATAGTCTGCAGCACCTCAAAAGTCTGTCTGGCCAGCTCTCTGGCTGGACTCAAACACAGAGCCTGGGTAGTTTGAAGATTGCGGTCTACTCTTGAAAGCATTGTCAGGACAAACGCCGCGGTTTTACCGGTTCCACTTTGACTTTGTCCGATAAGATTGGTAGGTGGGTTGGACAGTAGCAGAGGCAGTGCTCGCTCCTGGATCTTACTGGGCTTGCTGAATTTCATCCCGTACAGTCCCTTGAGTAAGTCATCGGAAAGATTTAGCTCCTCAAAACTTTTGACAGAGTAAAGAGGAGAGTTGGGGTCAGCCTGAAGGTCAGCGAGCTTGACCTTGACGTCGTAAGTGGATTTAATCAGCTGTTGGTCTTCCTCTTCCTCCTTCTTCCTGAGCTCTTTGGCTGCTTCCTCATCACTCTTTCCGTTGGAGGTCTCAGTAGCTATTTGGTCCTTGGACTCGGCGTTCTTCTCGTCTACACTCAATTTTTTGAGCAATTCGGATGTATCCTCATCTTTGGCTGCGTCGGATGTCTCCTTTTTCGAGGATTGGTCGTTTACGCTCAGATTCTCCAACAGTTCCGCGGGATCTTCATCTTTGTTGACCTCTGTTGTGGATGGCTTCTCCTCGGCTTTGGGCGTTCCGCTGGCGGGCTCGCCAGTAGTAGTGGACTCCTTGTTATCACTAGCTTCCACTGTATCTTTACGAGGAGCAAATCGATCTGCTAGCGACATTGTTGCTGGAGTTCTGTTGTCACTGGTGCTGGGCGAAAAGTTGGGTCAGGAATTGTCAGCCACTAACCTTCCCAGCAGTAGTACCAATTTAACTCAACGCAGGCACGCATCGTGAGCGGTATAGAGGTCAGGAGTAGACGGTCAGAACTACCATCTCAGAACTTTGCGAAATATAGATGAATGCCATTTTTTGAACGGACACCAGTGCCGTAGCCGAAGTAGCGACTCTGCACTCTCTCACAGTCTGGCTTCCCTTCCGACCTTTCGTAACAGTAGTCGTGGTAAGATATAGTGATCTGTCTCTAGTAAGATTCGCCCTATAACGATACACCAATTGGTTCACTGTGCCAAACACACTGCGTCGCTAGTACTAACTCCACCCCGGATTGATCGCACCGGTCTGATACGCCATATATTTCGGGCGATATGTTATTTCTACCTTAGTCGACCCTTACCCATATGAAGTTGCGGTCCTAGGCAGAGCAGCAAAAGTGCCTTTTACTGTCGTTAGTGTCCGTTTCAAATGCAAAAGTGCACTGCGTCTCCATTAGAACGTGTTTACAGGGGGTGTCCTCTCGTTATCGTGAGCATCTAGACTCCCTCGGCCAACCACAACTTGGTTTAGGTAAAGCCTCGGCCACAACAACGGGGAAAAGAAAATAAAAGATAAAAATAAAAATGCTAAGACCTAGCTGAGACTGTCCAGGAAAAGTAAAACAGTCGGTTGTTCCGACATTTAGGGACCGGCTTGGCGAAAAAAATCCGCGCTACACTGCGAGGTGTGGGTGCAGATCCCCTGCTGTCAGTCCCGCAGTCTGCGGTCAACGATAATTGCTTCGCGGTTGGATTGGCCCAAGAAGCTGCTACCTCCGCCAAGCGCCTCACAGTTGTCTGACATGAATGAGAGCCAATGCAGTCCTGTGACAGCGTTAATTTCAGGCTTTGCCCACAACCCTGGTAAAGTAGATTTGTTGTGGTAATTACCCCATCTGGAAACCTCTATGCTAGCCAGTAACGTCAAGTCATCGCCACCAGATGCAGCTCGGATCTCACTCTGGACATCGAATAAGTGCCAGCCACTCGGCAGCACCCTCCCGTCAAGAGTGGGGGCGCGCTTTGTGTCTGCGACTTTTATTCCGGATTCAAAAGGAACGCAGGGACTTTCTTTTGTTGTGGTCAGGGCTAGAATCCCTTTGAGGTAATAACTTTGACAAGGGTCAAACTTTGTTTGTTTACGTTGGGTGAACTCTCAGCCGGGCTGAGGTTCACGGAGAACAGTCGGGGTGGTTCTCAAGGACAATCTACATCGTCATCAAATTACCAACAAAAAGCAAGAAGAATGTTAGTAGATTAGGTATACACGGAGACCTGTTTCGTTTGATGCAGTGGGATGGCTGCCGTAGCAGCCATACAATAATAAATAGTAGTGTCTCCTTTACACAAGCCTGTCCGCATCCCAGTCCAGTCCAATCCGCTTGTACAGCTGTGTCTGTACATTGATCCAGATAGTCTGCTTCTCTTGACGAGTGAGACTGATTCTTTTGGTCGTGGTTGGCGAGACCACGGAGGGAGCACAGCACTCACACGTAGTGGACTCGGGGGATGTGGATGCCGCAGTGAGAATGGCGCGCTTGAGAAGCGAGTTGCTTTGGTTCTTTTTCAAGCTAGGAATAGTCTTGATGTGAGAGGTGGTGCATGAAGGAGTGTCAATGGATGTGTTAGTGGTGGTAGTAGTGGATTGAATGTTAATGGCGGTGGTGCCATTGGCGCGCTCGGCATTGGCTTGCTCGACAAGAAGCTTGTGCTTCTTCAGCTTGACGCAGGCATTCTTGTAGTCAAGTCTGCACTGCGCCTCGCAGCCAAGATTGAGCAGGTAGTTTTCAATGATATTTCTCCACTCAGGACGAGTCAGGGGAATATCCGATCGGCTGCGGAGTTTAGCGACACCGGTTTCGTGGGCCTCCTTCCGGTAACGATAGTAGGAACGCTCACGGGCCGCATGCACAGTGTACTCTGCGGTCTGAACAAGGAAATCGTGGTCAAAGCCATGCTCCTTGTACAGGTCAGAGTTGGCGAGAGTCTCCACAATCTCATAGTCAGTTGCGGCAAGCGCCATGTACTGCATTCTGAACCCCTTCTCCTTGATGCGAGGAAGCGAGCGGCCCCACTCAGGACGGAGAGTGTCCACAATGAGCAGACTGCGGAGGTCATTGAGCTTCCAGTCCACAAGCGCGCGCTCCGTGAACTTGGGACGGCCAGACGCCGTCAGCTGGCTCTGACAGCTCAGCACCTCGGGGCAGTAGTAAGAGCTGCAGTCCTTGGGGATGGCGTCACTCAGCGAAATGACCTTGACTGAGTTATTGCGGCCAAATACGTGGGCAAGCCCAAGCTTGTGAGACTTGGGAGTGGTGCTTTGGAGCGATGAGCCCACTTGCTCAGTATGCGTGACCATCGTATTCTTACGATCGTAGGAACGTCGGGGACGGAGGCTATCGGTCACCTCGTCGGCTGTCACCGAGATGTGGCCCGCCACCATGGCGTTTGGTGTAGTTGTTGTCGTCGATGTGATGGTGCACAGCATCGACATGGCGAATTAATAACAGTTGCTTGGTAATTGGTTGATACGTCAAAGATGGGGGGGGTATTGGCGTGTGGTATTGTTGGCTGTGTGTGTTGAATGGATTCCAGCGCTTAAAATGAAAACCGTCGATGAAAAGGCTCGTTCAGTCGTTAATGCTTATGCAAGCGTGCGATTGACAGCCAGTGAATCGTTAGACGTAGGGGGTCTTACAGTCGAGCAGAAAAGGCAGACGGAGGTATAAAGGTATCGGTCGGACCAAAGTCGTGGTATATATGGAAGAAGAAGTCCGTAATGGAGCGGATCTACTGCATTGGGGTTACTACCGCGGTAGGTTGGGGTGTCTGTCTGAAGGGTGGTAGTGGGCCAAAAGCACCGATTCCAAAACCCTCAAGGAGGGGAAACAGGCAGGGTATGCGTCGGTTGGCGGCAAGGGTCGTACCCAAGACTGACACTAGGCACAGGTGCCGAAAAAGCAACGTGAGGGCCATTATGCGTTTTTTGGACCTACGGCTCGGCGCCGTCCATTGGCCACATGGCCGCTAGGCACCTAGTTTTTTCCTCTGCTCCAGCCATCGGAATAAAGGGTACGGGTTCGAATGTAACATAACGTGGAGGGAGATGGTTTCCCCCTCAAAAACGAAAAAGCAAACCAGCATCTAAAAGAAAATTTCATCTTCACACCGGCAATCTTACGCCAATTTTTGCCGACAAAGTGCTGCCCCTCAGGGTCCACCGCTCGGCCCCGAGTGTCAAACTAGGGTCTTTGGCGGCTCGAAACAAGTCCCAGCGTCGGCAAATAAAATTGACTTTATTACAAACTCCACATGCATGCGTCGGTACCGTCCGTGCGAGCGGATCGCCACCCGATAGTCCATTAGTGACGAATCGTGAATAATCTAAAAGTTTATTTTGAGTTCGTTTCCATATGTCCGATCTCCGCAGTTTGCCTGGGCCGGACACCTCTAGTGCGAGACTTTTCACCGCTAACCTGCCTTGGCTCACACAAACTTAACCTTGTAGGGATCCGAACCGCATGCTAACCCGACTTGGCCAATTCTTCCGCTGCAACTTAAATGACTACTACATTCAGAGACGGCCGCATCTGCCATGGGGAAGTTAGCACCGCTACGTCATTTGGTAAGAATGGAGGTGCCTCGTCCATCGCGCTAGACCATGTCTGTGATTCCATCGTGGTGCCGTTATCCGAGCCCATCGCATTGGGTCCCACGGCTCTCAGCAAAAGTAAAAGTGCAATTGAGCTGAACCTGGGCGGTCCACGCAGAGTCATCGCAAGCGTCTCGTGTGGTGCCTTGTGAGGTACCACACGGCATGCACGTTATCGTCACTAACCACCACCACCACTAACCCCGCTCTCACACAACAACTCTAACTTGTCTGTCACGTCTCCTGTCGCTGTATGCAAGAATGTATGCGTCTAAGCTAGTGCGTTGCGGTTTGAGGGACAGCAATTGTGCAGTGAAGCCTGCACTAGTCTAACACTTGCAGTCAGGAATCGCAACCTGAATATGCTTTGTGCCCACCAAAGCACTTTCTTGGTTTCATTGACTACTAAGAAGCTGATTCAAGCTTTGTCTGATTCCCAGCCTACCCCGCGTTTTACGTCGTTCGGCGAAGCTTCACGCCGCAGCCCCATGAGGGCCTGGCGGCGTCCCCTTACCCCACTCGGAACGGCATTCACCATCTTTTCACAGATCCACTAGGGTCCGTGTGCGCACCCTTACATACGTGTGGCACCAAGCCCGTACCCGTCTATTCCCGCTTGAAGCAAAACATGGAGTGCCCAAATTGGGTTGTGCCGTACAAACTCAATCGAAAAGTGTGGGGACAGTACCAACCCTGAGGTCCATTTGCAACTGTTCCAACATACTAAGAATACCTTTGGCCGATCGCTATTGCCCATCACTTTGGCTGCATTAGACTTATCACTTTGGTTTTCGTACTATTTTCACCCAACGGGAGATATCGGATGCCCCTTCGTACGTCACCAGGGGTACGTCGCAGGTCCTCGGCCGTGCGTCCCCACTGCCGATAGCAAACGCCCACATATCACCCCAGCTGCCAACTTGAGGAGCAAAAGAAACAGCTCGTTGGCCAAATGTGAAAAAGAATACAGCCGGGCCTCACCATTGGACGCCCAGCCGTGCATCCGACCGATCGATCAGATCATTCCCCCTCCATTCTTGCTCTTTCACGGGCTACCTGTTATTCAAGTCCTTCTCCACATCTCGGCACGTGCATCCTGCGGCATGATCCTAGATGTTGAAAATCTCGGACCCGACACCTGGTCCCTGCTGCTTGAATGTCTTGCCTTTACTTTTGCTGCTCAGAGGTATCTGTCCTATTGAAGAAAAATGCGACTCTCCCCTAGTATATCGCATGGCAGGCATCGATCAGTCCAATCGATCGTCTATTGCTGCCGATAAGGTTTCGGACATCAAGCTAGGAACTTTGATGGAGTCGTTTTGAGGACATTATTATGTATTGCAAGCTAGACAATTTTGCTGATTCACAAAAAATAATCGCCAATTTGTTACAGGTCTAGCACAAGCCAAATCGATGGCGGGTACAGTACAACCCCGCCCGTCTGCCACATGCATAGAACACTACTTCTCTCTGACAGACGCCAAGCCTTGCCTGAGAGTTGGCAGGTATCTTCTTGCATTGCATTACCATGCATCCTTCCCTGAAATTGGTCATTCGGCAAACTACTCAGGAGGCGCTAGAGCTTTTCGACCCAAATTGCTCAATGAACTGATCATTAACAAAGCGCTTCGCAGAAGTTGAACGCTAGCCACTTTTGACCCACTGTTTCACCGTCAACTTGGCCAAGACTCCTTAACTTCTCCACATCGGCTCGCGCGGCGCTATTCGAGTGGGCAGTCGGTTCTCGGAATAAAGTTCTCGGCGGCGTCTCCACCTCTTGCCTCGAGCCAAAATCGCTTGTTCCAATGTGTCGGAATAGGCATCTTTCGCCACCCCAAGCTGAAATTCACGCTAGGTGACCCTGGATTTGTTGACTCGCCCACATACCTATGTGGGAAACATGTACTATTCCAAGTTTGGATCTTTAACTGGGCCATTTCTTGTTACTCGTTTGATCCTATGTTTCTAGCCTTGTTTCATCGGTAACCTGCGTCCACACGTCAGGGGTGAAAAGTTTCATGAACTTGTTCTCTTGAACTCCAGAGTTTCTCAACAGAAACCTGCTCAACCCCTGGGCCAAAAAATCAATTTTAGGTCCTGCCCGGATTCGAACCGGGGTTAGCGGAATCAGAATCCGCTGTGATAACCAACTACACTACAGAACCCCTTTGTTGGATTAGTTGAAGACTATGGTTAACTCCATCTGCCAACCAAATGTATCACGTGATTTAATATATACTGTATATTTTGCACAATATTTATATATGTCCGAATTTGGCAAGCCCGTCAAGGCTGGCCGGGGTAATTGCAGTACTCTGCACCTTCGAAATGGCGCGTCGCCAAAGCGAGTTCAGCCAGATTAGATACTCGTCGCTGTTAGATACTCGGGCTATAAATGATATTCAAGTCAAGTCAAGTCAGATACTCGGGCTGAGAGTGGTCATGAGTCTTGCCTTTAAGAGCCGTCTCAAGGCTGGACACTAAAGCGGGCAACAATCAATATCACAAGGCACAAAGCACGCCAAACTACTTTTTGGTGTCCCTACTCTTTTTTGCCAGATCCACAAATGTGCTTGCTCAAGGAACAGTGGATGGTTTCCCCCTACCCTCGAGGAAATTCTAGGGAAGCATCGTCAAAATTCACCCCAAGGACAAACGTTTAAAAGAAGAGGTATATGAAGGCCACCACAGTCTCTTAGTATAAGATACGATACATGAGTCTATAGTAAGTGCTGTTCCATCAATCAATCTGAATTCAGGGGGCTGGCTCGGTTTGACTGCGGCTCAAACTGTTAAAGGGACGTTTGCGGCGGACAACGTGCCATCGCACGCCTGTCAAAAGCTAACCATTCTATTCTGCAAGCAAGCCTTCCTCTTCAGACTCATTGGCCAACGAGAGTAGAAACAACAAACGATACCCATTAATACTAGCATCGGCTGGATAAGATCAAAGCGGGCAGTAATCAAATTCACAAACATTCACAATGGGCGTACGGCGGCTTGTACCAGCACTTTTCTTGGTGTTTGGTGTTACCATCTTATTTCTGGTTCTCAATGACGTCAGCAAATTGCCGCATTCCCTGCAACAGTTTGGCCATCACAGCTCCTCTGGATCATCATCAGCTGGGAAGCAGGATCAGTTGGCAAATCAGGGCCAGATTGGGGATGCTGCCCAAAAAGCAGAGAACAGTCCGCCGAAGGTCACAAACAAGGTGTACTTTGATCTAGTTCAAGGCGATGAGGAGCTAGGCAGAGTCGTAATGGGGCTCTATGGAGAAGTGGTGCCAGACACTGTGAAGAACTTCCTCGAGTTGAGTACTGGAAGCATGGGATTTGGATACAAAAACTCTATATTCCACAGAGTCATCGACAAGTTTATGATCCAAGGAGGTGATTACGATGGTAAAGGAGGCAAGAGTATCTATGGAGCTCGCTTCGACGACGAGAACTTTGAACTTAAACACAGCAAGGAGGGAACACTTTCAATGGCCAATGCCGGGCGAAATACAAACGGAGGTCAGTTTTTTATCACACTGGCTGCCACCGGCTGGCTGGATGGCAAGCATGTGGTGTTTGGAACGGTTCTCGAGGGCATGGATGTGGTCAAAAAAGTAGGATCAACCAAAACCGATAAGCACGATGCTCCCTTGGTCCCCGTCCAGATCAAAGCCTGTGGAGAGCTGTAGATGGTGCTTTTGCTCTCTTTTCACGCTGATGGTAGTTATTATTTATAAACAAGCACATTCTGAGGTTTCGGCTAGATGGCTGGTTGTAGCTGGCCGACTACGGCATTTCCGTGTGTGGCATGCTTGAGGCTGGGTGGAGGCTGGTGCTAGCAAGAGAGCGAGAGAGAGAGAGAGAGAGAGAAAGAGAGAGAGAGAGAGAGAGAGAGGCAGGGTATCAAATCAATTGATGTTAGCAAGTCTTCACTGTCCAAACGAGTCATGAACTTCTCATGGATGCTCCTGTCTATTGGCGCTTGGTGGGCCCTCTCCATGTTTGGCCAATGCTACGCAATTGAAGTATCGCTCACCACACAAGAGCCGGAGCAAAGACATGCAAAAAGCCGGGAGATATTTCTAGGAGATGCTCAAGCATATTTGGACCATAGGCAATCTGGCTCTTCGTCAGCAATTGCCCCATACACTGTGAAACCCCCTCGGCCAACAAGATGCTGCGTCGCTTCGCCAGGCATGGACCGCACATACGCATACGATTGGATGTCTCATCGAGCAGCGCCAGGGCAATTGCTTCTCGAGAGCATCACAAAGTCAACAAGACACAAGTACGCATGGACCGTGTACCTGCGATTACGGATAGAGGACCTTATGAACTACTACTTTGACATTGAGCCGTCATCCGAACTGGATGCAATCTCGCCAGTGCAACAATGCGATATTATTGTGGATACCCACGAATTCACCGTGTGCAGCGATGACCAGTCGGACGCACATCAGCGCAACCTGAGGGCCATGGATCCCAGTCAGCCCATCCCTAGATGCGATCCGTCTGCCAACTGGTTCGATGCTTCGTTCCATCTGAACGAGGTTCCTTCGTTCTTGGTAGATCGAAGCGGCAGCCTGCTGACAAGCCCTTTTTTCGGCATCAGGTACCATTGGCGCGAAAACTACGGCCGCAAGTACAATACCACGCTGTACTCGTCCTCGTGCCATCCGCCTACCGGTCACCGTGGCCCAGACGCAGAGAAAAGTCCCTTTGATTACGGGGCCACTTCCCCTGGGTACTGCTGGTCTTTTGACGAGTATGATCTCATGGAGAAGCTCCACAAGCAGCAGTCGGATGTTGGTGAGTCTGTCACATTCGACGACATGTTGAGACTGCGTTCTCGCAACCAGACCCGACTCGAACCCGATTCGGGTCGGGCTTTGTCGGCGGCTGACAACCCCCCATTGAAAGCGGTCGTCACCTGGACCCTCGTTGCTACCATATTCCTTGTATGGTGTTTCGTAGTTTCTGAAGACATGATGTGGTCACCGCTGCAGGTGCCTTTTCGGTTGGCCAAGGCGGTCCTTACCGTGCCAGAAAACCAACCAACCACAGCTAGAATTAAAACGCTTGCCTCGAGGTAATTATAATGCATCTAATACCAATAGCACTGTGCCTAGAAACACTGAGACCCCAATGATGACCTTGGACGCAAACCGGTTGCGCTTGCGGGCCTGCGCCAGCTGTGTGTTGGCCGCACCCACCTGCTCGGTGGTGGTGATTGCATCTTCCATCAGCGATTTGATCATGTCGTTTTGCGAAGATAGATGTGCAGCCATTTGCGTCTGCAGCTCGGCGATCTCCATCATGCTTTTTTCGGCCGCCCGGACCTTATCCTGGGTCTGGTGCATTTCGTCCAGCAGCGCAGAGTTTTCAGACTCTAGCTCGAGCATCAGCGCCTGGTGTGCGGATTCGCCATGTTCTTGTTGCTGGGGGGTTTCGTAATCATCGAATCCCTGTATGGCTGCCTGGAACTCCTGGTCCTGTTTCTCATGGAGCTGACGCTCGAGCTCCAGCATATTGCTGCGCTCCATTGCCGGTACATACTGCAGTGTGCTTTTTGCTTTTTGTGTCTCCTTTTCCATTCGGGCCCGACTGTGCTCGGCATGAATGTCCGATACTTGCTTTAATGTGTCATTGAGCGAACACAGCATCCCAGTCCGATGCAGGTTCAGTGTCCGTCGAGCCTGCTCGATCTTGGGGTCTGAGAATTTGATGAGACGCACAAACGCCGATGCCCCCTGATTGCTGTTTTCGGCCTCGTACAAGGACTTTTCACTGGCCTCCAGCTGCTTGACCCTAGTCAGCAGTCCAGTCAGAATCTCCCGGACGTATATATCCACCTCCTCAGCCTCAGGTCCCGAGCTGAGATATGTTTTGCGCAAACCAATGAGATCACCTTTGAGCGATAGAGTCTCATTTCGGATGTCTAGGCATGCTTGGGTGAATGTGTCCTTGTTGTTGTCCGTTACGTCATTCTTTGCTGGCTCGTTTTTTTCGTCAATTGGCTCAACAATTCCATTTTGCTCTCGAATAGCCTGACATAGTTGCTGAAATAGATCGCTGTTGTCCATTTAGCCTCTGATTGGGGGTTTCTTTTGGTTGAATTGTTATTACGTCTAGGTAGTGGGACATAAACACATATAATATAACCCCAACACAACCTAAGAATTAAACTGTGACAATAGACGACAGTAATCTCTATAAATATTACTCACTAAAAACAGCGTCCACAATACCCGCAGCGACCGTTGAACCCTCCTTGCGCAGAATAAACCGGCCAAGAGGCTTCACCTCCTGAAACGGCTGTAGCGGCAAAGGATTCTCCAGCTGAATCTCCACAACTGCAGTCTGTCCAGAGCTCAGATGACGTGGCTTCTTCTTGATGACTTGACCCGTGGCCTTGTCCACAATTGAAACCATTTTCGTGATCTTGCACGGGACGTTGGTGCGGCCCCGATGGAACACCATCTTGGTGCCGGTGAGAATCGGTCGCTTGAGATCAAAAATAACAATACGTGCCGTAATGAGCGAAGATGACGTCAATGCTCCATGTGACACAACATCCCCAACTGCCACTTGATCCAACGCAACCTGCCCGAGATTCAGTGACACCATGTCTCCAGTCACACCGTACTCCCTAGTACTGGCAGCCCCCACCTTGGTAGACCCAGAGTCCGAGTCACTTACTCCCTTGACGGTGCTGGTAACAAGCGACGGGCTGATACACACAGTATCGCCCACTTTAACCGCTCCGCTCTGGACTCGTCCAGACACAATGGTGTTGCTGCTGTGAGGAGCAATGTAGCAGTCCGACACAAACATCATAAACTGGGACGATCCAGATCCAGATTCCTGGATGGCAGCGCTAGTGCGAGTGGCTGTCCATGACTCAAGAATCCCAAGTACACTCTCTCCAGAGTACCATTGAGACTTTTTGTTGGTTGACTTTTTGACAACATTGTCTCCCTGAAGACCAGAAGTTGGCACAAACAGCAAATTGCCGGCATTGAATCCGACGCGGGTCAAAAACTCCGTGAGCTGGCCCCGGATGTCGTCAAACCGAGATTCGTCCCAGTCAACAGTGTCAAGCTTGTTGACGGCAACAACCATAGTGTCCACACCCAGGCTGCGCACAAGAATGGCGTGCTCTTTTGTCTGACCGTCGAGACTAAAGCCGCTCTCAAAAGCGTTTGTTGATGCATCGACCACGAGCACCGCCAGGTCCGCCTGGGCGCTTCCAGCAATCATGTTGGGCACAAAGTCTCGGTGTCCGGGTGCGTCCACAATTGTAAAGTGTGTGTTGGGGGTGTCGAACGAGCTCACACAGATATCAATGGTCACTCCACGATTGCGTTCCTCTTCTGTCTGGTCCATGACCCAGGCCAGAGCAAACGAGCTCTTGCCCACACTGGCACTCTGCTTTGTGTACTTGTCGACGAGATGCTGGTCAACGTTACCGGAATCCAACAACAGGCGGCCCATGAGTGTGCTTTTCCCTGCGTCGACATGCCCTATCACGACAAACGAAGCGCTGTTCTTGGTTGTAGAGCTGTGGATGCTGAGCTCGGCCATGCGGCCGGCCATGTCTATTTTTTGCGAAGCGGCGGCAGCCACTGCAGCCGCCTTTCGTTTTTCTTTTTCTTCTTTCTCCTTCTGCACCTTTTCGGCCTCCTTCTCCTTACTAGTTTTGAACCCACCGGCTTGCGCTGCGAGAATCACGTCATCGGGACTGGGTTTGCTGAACGCCGCTTGTGCCTTGTCAGCGTTGTACACCGAGCGAGCAGCAGCTGAGGTTAGCCAGGACTGTTTATGATTATGTACGGGGAATTGTCCCGTGTGAGGGTTGCACAGAACATTCACGACACGAGATAATGAGCAGGATTCCGGAAATTGCACGTACTGTATGGTTTCGAGGGTGTGAGAGAACTCGGGAAAGCATTTTATCCGCTTTCGCTTCACAGCTGGGGATGATGGTGCTGCATTCAAGTCTGTGGTTGTTGAACTCGACGCAGGCTCCGTGTTGGCTTGTTCCCGAGCTTTGGCCGACTTGAGAGAGAATTTGGACGTAGGTTGAGAAGGTGGGGTTAGTGAAGAACCTCTGTTTAGTCGGTTCAAGATGGATGGTGCAGAGCCAGATTGTGAGGATCTAGCGGCCAACGCCGCCAGCTTTGATTTCGGCGCGCCTGATGGAGACTCCGAGGGCTGTGATTGGGGCGACTGGGATGCCGACTTTCTGGCGGCCGCCAGCATTTGTAGTTTGGACATTTTTGGTTGTGGTTGTGTTGCCTGCTCATTGTCTGTGCTAGAGGATGCCTGGGGACCTGAAGAACTGAACTTACCGTTGGTTTTTTCCTGTTCCTTTTCCTTTTGTAGTTTCTCCTGTTGCTTGTCGTACTTTGACATCAAGTACGAGGCCGCACGGTCCAGGTCGAAATCATAGTGGTAAATGGCTTCGTCTACTTGTTCCAGGGGAATTTTGCGGCTGCCCAAGACGTCTTTCACATATAATCTTGCCTCGTCGAGCTCGGCCTCTTCCTCTGATAACACGTCTTGTTAGTATAATGATTTGGATCCTTGCTGAAGGGGGATTGCTATTTCATACCTTCATCATCTAGGTCGTCATAGTCCGCCAAGTCTTGTTAGTTGATTGATGAAAAAAAAGAGAGAAAGCGAGCTTCTTACCGTCATCGTCGTATGCTTGCATTGTGGTATTAAGAGCGCTTGTCGAGCAAGGTTGTTTGGATAGCCTTTGGAGTGGGACAATCAATCCCTGGCCCAGGTGACCAGGCATGACCATTATTTATCAATGCCCTGCGGTCATCTATAGCATTCCGCCTCTCAAATCCAACGCTGGCCATAAGGCCAAAGACTGGGATGTGACGAAGCCCATGTGGGAGGGGAATGTGGAGATTGTGGAGGATACTGGTGAAGATCACATGCCAAAATGCACTATTCGCCTAGTGGGCAACGGAGACGATCGGGAGCTGTTTGCTGAGGCCAATTATTCCAGCGACGGTACCGAACTGCAACCGACAGTTGATTCTACACGATTCTATACCATCAGAGTGTCTGATGGAAGCGGGCGACATGCAACATTGGGACTTGGACTTGTTGATAGACAGAACGCCTTTGACTTTAGTATGACCCTACAAGACTTTCGACGCAGGGCCAAGCCTATGGGAATCAAGAGCAGGATCCATGCAGTACGGGTGGAGGACCAGGCTGCAGAAGCAGACAAGAACGAGGAAGACGACGACTTTGGCGAGTTTGTTGAGTAGCTAATCATTATATACACGTATTTACATAGAGTCGGCGATCCACAGCTTTCGACGACGGACTCTGTCCTGGCGGGCTCTGGCCGTCCTAGGAGACCAGGACTCTTTGATCTTGGCGAGGATGGCGTTCATCTCGGCCGTGTACGAGGGGTCGGGTTTGCTGGCCACCGATACCATGTATTCTGAGCAGTTGAACTTGGCAGCCAGAGCGGAGCGGGTCCATTTTTGAGGGTCGGACGTGCGGAGCTTGGCGATTTCTATCAGGTCTTGCTCGGTCAGGTGGTAACTTTTGTCTGCAGTCGACTTTTGTGGGTTCAGAGCTGGCATGTACTCAATAGGGTATTCCTTGTTGCGTGGGTCTACCTGTGCCGTCGAGCGGGTCACACCCTTTGGTAAAAAGACAGACGGAGTATGATACGGTGAAGGGGCAGCTGGCGAAGGATTATAGACAAGCTTGCCCTTTGGCAGTTGTATTTTGGGGTTGCTTCCTGAGCGCACTGGGTTATGAAGGGTGGGGAATCTTGTTACTGGTCTTGAAGGGTGAGGCGGTGTAGATGAGCTGGACGAGTATGATCTGCGTCCAGCATTCCGTATCGTTAGACTTGCTTTCGACCTATACATGATGACCTTGAAATGTGTGAGGAGTGAAATTCAGCACTAGGTTGATGACATAAGACGGCACAAGGGTGAGATGGGCACGGGTACATTGTCAATGCATGGATCTCCAGAATGAATTGGAAAGTCGGCTTAATCGAGCCGTGAATGCCACGCTGGTGGATCGGATCCGTGAGTTTGCATCAAAGTCCAAGACTGTTGAAGAGTTCAGCGCCAAATGTCTGGCTTTTGGTCGGTTTGACCAAGATTATCTTGAGGATCTCTACCGGCGGCTTTCACCCAACAAAGAGCTCAAAGGACTCTCGTCGTCTGCCCAAGCAAAGCTAGCTGAGATTCGCAGGAAGCGGGCGGAAAGGGAGGTGGGAAAGGAAGCGGCGGAGAGTGAAGCGGGAAAGCAAGCGGGAAAGGAAGCGAGGAGGGAGGAGAATCCTGTCCTACCATACAAGGAAGACCTTGAAACAGAGAGAAAATGGTACATGCAAGATGAATTGGCAGGAGCCGAGTTTGAAGATGCCGACGAGACTGCTCAGCTCCTAGAAAAGAACCGAAAGAGACTTTCACGGCAAGCTGTACAGAGGAATAAAGAGCGCGATCAATTTGAGGCTAGTCAATTTGGACGGTCGCGCATTGGACGCAACATGGGATGGTCGCCACTCCAAGAAGAGGAAGACGAAAGCGAAGACCAGACCAACAAGATTCGTATCATCGCGCACTCACTGTGTCCGCCATTTCTAAAGGAGTACTACAGCAAAAAGGACCGGTCAATCAGCGAGATTGGCGGGGCTGTGGTCAACGCAGTGCTAGACCCCGAGGGACCGCTAGCCCAAAATGCCCGCAAAGGCAGTCAACTGGTGACGGAAAGGCGACGGCTGCGTGAACGCCGAAAACAAGCCCAGCATGCTGTCAGCCTGCAGCAATCGACACTGGGCAAGATAACAACTAGTACAAGCGAAAAAGCAGTTCCGAGTGATTATGGCACCAGAAATAACCCAGAGGCGGCTAGCGGTAGCGGTCAAAACATGGACTTTGCCAAAATCCAACAACAACGACGAGAACTGCCTGCTTATGCTTCGCGAGACGAGTTTCTCAAGTGCGTCCGCGAAAACCAAATCACCATTGTTATTGGAGAAACTGGGTCCGGTAAGACGACCCAGCTGGCACAATACCTTGTTGAAGAAGGCTACTGTAAGGATGGGAAGATGATTGGCGTCACTCAACCCAGACGAGTGGCCGCAGTCAGTGTAGCAACCCGTGTCGCCAGCGAGATGGGGACGACGGTTGGAGGCCAAAACGGAAGGGTAGGGTACGTGATTCGGTTCGAGGACCACACGGGGCCCAAAACACAGATCAAGTTCATGACTGAGGGTATTCTTGTCCGAGAAGCCATCATGGACGAGACGGCGGACCTGCAGCAGTACTCTTGTATCATTATGGACGAAGCACACGAGCGGTCGGTGAACACTGATATTCTGTTGGGGCTGTTCAAGCGCATGGTGGCACACCGACGGGACTTTAAGCTGGTGGTGACGTCGGCGACACTCAATGCTGGGAGGTTCAGTGAGTTTCTAGGCAACGCGCCGGCGATCACCATTCCCGGTCGCACGTACCCCGTCGATGTACACTATACAGCAGCACCGGTGGCGGACTATGTGGACGCGGCTGTGACCCAAGTGTTGAGATGCCATGTGCAGGCGCCGTTGCCGACGGCTGATGCGACTGATACGATTGATGATGAAGCCAAAACAAATAGCGGCCACGATATATTGGTGTTTATGACGGGTCAGGAAGACATTGAGACGACGTGCGACGCCATTGAAGAAAGAGCACGCATGCTCGACAAGGCAGCAGCACCCCTATGGGTGCTGCCCATGTACTCGCAGATGCCACAGGATCTGCAGTCGAGAATCTTTGATCCAGCCCCTGCAGGAACCAGAAAGGTGATTGTCGCAACCAACATTGCTGAGACATCACTGACAGTGGACGGCGTCCGTATAGTCATTGACTGTGGATATGCCAAGACCAAAGTATACAACAGTCGACTGGGGATGGACTCACTGCAGATTGTTCCCATTGCGCAGTCCAGTGCAGCGCAGCGGTCCGGCCGAGCAGGCCGGACGGCGCCCGGGGCTGCGTACCGGCTGTTTACCCGGCGATCCGAGATCACTGAGATGTTTGCGCAGCCCATCCCCGAGATCCAGCGCACCAATCTGGCCAACACTGTGCTTCTTCTCAAGTCTCTGGGTCTGGATCCGTTCACATTTGAGTTTGTCGATAAACCAGCCGCAGATCTGCTGCAATCGAGTCTGTACACGTTATGGGCGCTAGGAGCACTCGACAACCTGGGACAGCTCACGCTGACGGGAAAGCGCATGGCGACGCTTCCGATAGAACCCACGCTATCTTTGTTGCTTGTGAACGCAGCCAAGCCTGAAAACGACTGCCTGGATGAGGCGGTGACCATTGTGGCCATGGTGTCGTCGCCGCCGGTATTCTATCGGCCCAACGACCCGGAGCAGCAATCGCTATCAGATACTGCGCGCGAGCGGTTCTACATTGCTGAGAGTGATCACCTCACACTGCTAAATGTATACAATCAATGGGTGCGGCATGGCCGACGGGAGGCGTGGTGTGCCACTCATTTTCTGCATGCGAGTGCACTACATCACGCGTACCAGATTCGTGAGCAGCTTTCTCAAGTAGTGGGACTTGCCAAGTCGATTACTTCGACGGCAACCACAACAACAACAACAACAACAACCACGCACAGCGATCGCAAATGGGAGAGTGTACGACGATGTGTGTGTAATGCTTTCTTTCACCAGGCCGCCTATGCCAAAACACTAAGTGAGTATATCAACCTACGGACGTCCATGATGATGACGGTACACCCCACATCTGCATTGTATGGAATGGGAGTGCTTCCTGAGTATGTCGTGTACCACGAAGTTGTCATGACCGGTACGGGCAAAAACATTAAGCAGTACATGAAGGTAGTGACGACGGTGGACCCGGAGTGGCTACTGGATGCGGGACCCATTTTTTACAGAGATGGCAGTAGTATCAGTACCAGCATCAAGTATATAGAGACGGAGGCTGAGCTTGCGAGAGATAGCGAGCGGTTTGATAGTAGAATAGTCAAGCCACTCGTCGTGACTGCCAGTACTAACAACAGCAAGCCCAGCAAAACAACCGATACCCATCATGTCGCGAAGAGGCGACGAGTCAGGCGTGGTGTTTAGTGTAGCAATAATAATCTACAACACAGTCTAATGTATGACAATCAACAAACGTCGCCTAGGCGTATTCAGCCTCGGCACTCGAAGGAAGATATGGGCAAGGGCCGAGATTGGGGCACGGGCGGGGTCGGTTTCCCCAGAGGATTATCCGCACGCATAGACTGGTAATTTTTCAGCGTTGATGTTTGGCTTGAGGCGCGGGCTTGGGAGTGTTTGGACCTGTGCAGCACGGAACCAGCCAGGACGCAGAATGGTATCGACGATTAGGGACCTTGGGGAGCTGCGGGCATGGAAGCGGCAGCAGGTGAAGAGTGACAAAAAAGTGGGGCTGGTACCAACGATGGGCGCTTTGCATGCAGGACATATTGGGCTGGTGGAGCAGTCCCTACGGAACAATGATCGTACGGTGGTGTCTATTTTTGTGAATCCTTCTCAGTTTGCTCCGCATGAGGATCTGGATCAGTACCCTAGGACGCTGGACGATGACCTTCGGAAGCTTGGTGAGCTGGAGAAGCGCTTGGATAGAACCAACCCGGAGAACGAGATTGTGGTGTTTCTGCCGACCGTGGAGCAGATGTACCCCGGTGGGATCACGCTGGAGATCAGTGAGCAGAAAGGGGCATTTGTGGAGGTCAAGGGCCTGAGTGAGCAATTGGAGGGAGAGATTCGGCCGCAGTTTTTCCGGGGAGTGGCGACGATTGTGACCAAGCTGCTGAATGCGGTTCAACCCGACACTGTGTATTTTGGCCAGAAAGATGTGCAGCAGAGTGTTGTGATTCGCCGTCTCATCCGAGATCTGCTGATCCCCACCGAGATTGTTGTTGGCGAGACGGCCCGTGAACCCAACGGGCTAGCTATGAGCTCGCGTAACGAGTATCTCACGGCCGAGTCCAGGGACCGGGCGCAGGTTCTATTCAAGGCTCTTACCGCGGGGCTCAATGCATACAAGGACGGCGCCAAGGACCGAGCTACGATTATACAGCGGGTGCAGCAGACACTTCTTACGTCTCGAGACCCAGAGTTCAGCCTAGACATTGAGTACATAGCACTGAGTGACCTGGACACGCTTGTGGAGGTGGAGGCGGTGGACCGGCCGGCGGTGATCAGTGCGGCGATCCGAGTGCCAAACAAAACCGGCGGGCAGACGCGCATCATTGACAATGTGGTTCTGGGCAATTAATAATTTATGCATTAGAGGAATGGGACTGTCGGAGACGACGACGTAATGATGATGCGTTCATGTATGTGTATGCGGGCGCGGGCGAGGGGGTGTGGCTTCGCAAAAAGTAACTATATATGCGTAATATCAGAAAGTAATAATAACGGCGAGAATGATGACGATGCAAGACAAAAAAGGCTAAGACAGGTTCTAGAAGCGGAACTGGAAGGAAGTTTCCATGCGAAAAATAAACTCAAAAGCGGGGCTGTGGATGCATAATGGACCTGGTGGTCGTGTACAGTTAATGTATCCCAATAGGGGTAAAGTAGACCAATTTGGCCACTCTTCATGATCTTGAGTGAGCTAGAGTGAAAAGAAATCATGTTTCTCTTTTTCTAGAAGGAATCGAACACGGTCCACCGTGGAGGCCAGACGGCCCAGGTGGTTCTAAGTAACAAGAATTTGATATTTTGAATACGAGTAAGCGTACAAGGGCTCCCGCGGCAGCAAGCAGTTTCAGCCAAGGGTGTTGTGTGTGCATGTGTGTTGAGTGTGTTTGGGTAAACTGAAGTCCAAATAAGCTCGCAGCATGGAAGGAGTGGACCTGAGCGTCGAAAAAAGGGAAAAAGAAAACCTATACGAGATGCGGCGGGGACGGCAGCAGCGGAGTGGGCAGCTAGATTAACTCCGGAGACGATGGAAGACCGGGTCCAAAGGTCTCACCAGAAGCAGTAACAGGTTCAACGGTTGAAAGGTCTAGGTTTTTCTGGAGGTTACTGCTGTTTCATTCGCCACAGGGAGAGAGAGAGAGAGTGAGAAAGAGAGTGAGAGAGATAGAGAGGAGGGGACGACCAGGCGAATCTTTCACTGACGACGATTGTGACGTTACTGACCAAGAACCATTGTTGGAGAAAAAGATTCGAAAACCATCATATACCGAACAACCGCCACAGCGTTTCTCTGAAACCAGGCTGTGCGTTTCCCGATAACATATACCGCCGCCACGATACCCCTTCGACGCAAGGCACCCACGCTGTGCATTAAGATACCCACAAAACAAAGCATACCGGGATACCGATCCGGAAGCGAAAATCACATACGTCGGGGATAACGAGGGTCGAAAGGCTTCTACGCAAGAGCTTTTATTTATAGAGGCTCAGCACTTGAAAAAGACCAACATATATTAACGATTGTACCGGGTGACCCAAACGACTTTGTACCACTGATATTCACGACGTTTTGGCTACCATACAACCAAAAAGTCCAAGCAACCTCGAGGGGCTTGGAAAAACACACACGTATATACATACAAGAAACAGGATCTGTGAAAAATGACCGCCACTGTTCTTGTTGAAGACGATGAGACTCAGCAGACACACCAGACACAGCAGACACAACAGGTACCACAGACGCAACAGGCACAAGAAATACCAGAGGTAAGCAGCAAGCCAGGGGGTCCGAACAGCAGCATAGCACGCGACACGGAGGGGAATCAGGAGAACCAGGGGAATAGCCGAGACCGTGGTGAAGACCGTGCTCGGGATCCGACAGTGACCCTTGTTGTGGAAGCACCCATTGATGTGGCGAGGTTTGAAGGAGGTGGCCAAAAAGACCAGAAAGATCAGAATGCGCCACCCCGGATAAAGGTGTCTTGGGGTCAAGCGACTGGTCCTAACAATGAAGCGAACAAGCCTTCAGAGATGGGAACCACAGAGCAGACAACCACAGAAACAGCAACCGCAGAGACAGCTCCTACGGCTAATGTACAACAAAATGACAAGATGTATGGAACGCCAGACACAAAAGATACAGCAGAAACCGGCGATACTCCAGACAGTGCAGCAGCAAGTACTAGCACACCCGAAAACCATGGAACGACTCAGAGCGGGACCGGACTGAGCCTGGCGGTGAAGAAGACTCGCAACCGGCCCCGCAAATCATGCATGAACTGTGTCAAGTCTAAGCGAAGGTGCGACAAGAATCAGCCATGCTCGTTCTGCGAGCCACGAAACTTGGCTTGTGTGTATCAGACACGGCTAAGCGGCACCAGCAGTACCACGAGTAGTAGACATAGCACGCATCATCCTTACGCACACAGTGGTAGCAACAGCAGTCGAGGTAGCCATATCGCCAACAACCATACACACAACCACACACATAATCACACTGATGCGCAGATGAACCCATATGGTGGTTCCGACCGAGAGCGTCTGCGTCGAGCCATGTCTGGAGAGTTTGCGCATGCGGGTTCTCCTGTAGGCTCTCATGTGGGAGCTGTCCTGCCGACCCCTGCCCGTCCTTGGTCTCACCGGCCTCCTAGTGGAGCTGGGGGAACCAGTATAGTGGAGGAGGGGTTGTGGAAGCGAGACAATCCCCAGGTGTTTGGGTTTGGCCATGGCAGTGGCGGCAGTGGCAGCGAGCACTATGACCATGCTTCGAACAATTACTCTCCAGGTAACAGTGGAGTTGGATCTGGTCTCGGAGGACCCCACAATAGTACTCCGGGTGGTGGTAGTGTTGCGATGGGAGGTGGGGCTGGTCGGTACGGCGAGCATCTTTCAGTACGGGCTGGACCCAATTCCTCGGTAGCGCCTCATCGAGCTGGATCTGGAGTTCCTTCTCATCAACGGAGTGCTATGCTTAGTTCTGGAATCAGTTCGTCTGAAAGTGCCACCGGCAGCGTTCACAGCGAGTACAGCTCTACAACAACAGACGGGCATAGTGGTGGTGGTGGTGCGCCGAGCCGACCTGGCAACACGGCAGCACCAATGGAAACATCCGCCGCCACCTACACAGCAGCAGCAGCAGCAGCAGCAACAACAGCAGCAGCAGCAGCAGCAGCAACAACAACAGCACCAGCTACATCAACATCCTATCCTGGCCGGTTTGTCAGCCCAAACTCGGGCAACTATACGCGCGGCACGCTTTCGCACTCTCAGGTTCCAGCCGACTTTGTAATCAAGAGTGGCAGCGACAAGCAGCTGAATGTATCGCAGTACTATGGCAGTTGGTCGGGTCCCGCGCTGCTGCTATGCAAGGAAAACACTGTGTTTAGCTGCGGCGTCAAGGGCCAGATGCCGTTTCCCAAACACCAGGTGCCGGATCACGTGGAGTTGTTTGACTTTTACTACCGGCAGATCCATTGGTATGTGAGTTGTTTAGAATGGGGTGAGTTTGTCGGCTGGCTCGATGACTACAGCCAGAACGAGACTATTGTGAATGCAGTTATCTGGATGGTGCTGTCGATCTCGTGTCTTGTCAAGGGCTGGCCTGACGATGCACTACGGTACGAGAACGAGGCGCTGGCGCTGGTGCCACCAGTTTACAACCTGGAGCCGTGCCAGAGCCAAACGTATCTGATGTTCCAGATTTTGAGGTTCCATGTTCTGATGATGCGGGGCCAGTTTGAGGAACTGTGGAGCCAGCTAGGATCCACGATCCACACGGCCATGTCAATGGGAGCCCACCGCAAGTGGCCGTTTGCGTCTGCCGACAAGGAGCGCAAGAAGGCGCGGATCTGGTTCTCGCTGTTGAATCTGGAGCGTACGCTGGCCATTTTCCTGGGACGGCCGTATTCGGTTGGCGATAGGTTCTATGACTGTGAAGACCCTCTTGATTCGAGCACTTACGATTACGAGAGCACGTTCCGAGATAGTGTGAATGGGCTGGTGCCTCTGATGGGCCGGTTGCTTGATGAACTTGTACTTCCGGATGCGGCAGCAGCAGTCTCGAAACAAGAACATAAGATCCTGCACAAGCAAAAACCACCGGCAGCACCACCTCCACTGTCATCCCAACAAGAACCGCCGCCATTACATGACAAGGAAGCTGAACAACAGCAAAAGGACGCAGACCAAGCCGTCCCGAGTGCAGTATCTGGGGCACACACCGTACAGCATCAGCGCGCGTCGTTCAAGCGGTTGCTGGACTTGGACCTGGACTTATCTCAGTGGCTCTTCAGTCTTAACAAGGATATGTGCAACACGTGCCGAGACCCACGCCGCGCGCACTACGATAATCGGCCACCGATGATGGTGGTGCAGCACCTGTTTATTGAAGGAGTGAAGAGTTTTCTTAAGAGCCGGATCCACCGCCTCTTCCTGATGGACGAGGACCTCCGCCAGCGCGCGTACTCGACTGAGCAGTATATGGTTGCCAACCATTCTCTAGCCGCAAGCATCAACATTCTGCGGGAACGAGAGGTGCCGCTTGCTGCTCACGAGATGACGTTCATGGTGGTTGATACGGCTCTTTACAGTTGCATCAAGGACTGCGACCCCACCCTACGGGTGGGCTGTGCACCTTGTGTGAAGGATACCCACGTGAAGCTTCGCAAATTTCTTGAGCACATTATGGATGTTACGACACTCTCGGGCAAGCGTCTGGCGAGTTCGTGTCTTCATATTATGGACAAGTTTGAGTGGCAGCGCGCAAAGGGTGGAGACAAGATTCGCGACATGTTTGCCGAATCTATCGATCCCACCAATTGGATAGTATGGCTCAACAACATTGAGTGGTTGGGTGACTAGTATTTATTTAGCATGACTTAATGATTCATTCTCTTATTTCTCTTTCATTTCTCTTTACCTCTTGGTGAGATAAGATAAAGGCACGGCTGCAACTTTATAAAAGGCACCAGTGGAATTTTTCAGTTGGTAGATCAACAACATGGGTCGAAGACCAGGAAAGCAGGGCCAGCGACGTGACAATACTTGGCAGAACATTCCCCGAGAAAACGCCAAATGGGAAGAATACTACCGCAAGTTGAATATTGTGCCAGAGGCTGAGTTCGAGGTCCTTAAGCAGGCATGCCAGAAAGACCTACCTCTGACCTTTAGAGTGACCGGTACCAGAAAGCACGCAGTTGAGGTGCGCGAGTCCATTGAAACCAGCTACATCAAAGATCTCCAGCACGTTGAGTGGGAGGGCAAGACAATCGATCCTCCCAAACCTCTATCGTTTTATCCCGACCGGCTAGCTTGGCAGGTAGACGTAGGCAAGCAGGTGATTCGCAAGAACAAGGATTTTGCCAGGCTCCAAAGATTTTTAGTTGTGGAGACGGCTGTGGGAAACATTTCTCGTCAGGAGGCTGTATCCATGATTCCTCCTCTGGTGCTGGACGTGGAACCACACCATGCTGTTCTGGACATGTGTGCGGCCCCTGGATCCAAAACCTCTCAGCTGGTGGAGGCTCTCCACACTCTTAACGGCGAGGAAATCAAGCAGCCCGAGGGAATTGTCATTGCTAATGACAGCGACTACAAGCGGTCCCATATGCTGATCCATCAGGTAAAGCGACTCAACAGCCCGAATCTGATTGTCATCAACCACGACGCCCAGCTGCTCCCCAAGATCAAAATTGGAGAGAGCCCGGGACCTGCAAATGCCGCCACAGAGTTCACGTACCCCAACTACCTTTCGTTTGACCGTGTGCTGTGCGATGTCCCTTGCTCCGGAGACGGAACCATGCGCAAGAACGTCAACGTGTGGAAGGACTGGGGTCCTGGCAACGGTCTTGGGCTGCATGCGCTCCAGGTGAATATTCTGGCTCGTGGTACTCAGGTGCTAAAAGCCGGAGGACGGTTGGTCTACTCCACGTGCTCCATGAACCCTATAGAGAACGAGGCTGTTGTGGCCGAGATTCTGCGACGGTACCCCGCCATGACCCTTGTGGATGTTTCCGACCGACTACCAGGGCTTCTCACGAGCTCTGGTATGTCACGATGGCCGGTGCAAGCCAAGAGTGGAGTTTGGTACCAGCAGTACGAGGACCAGCAGCAGCAGGATGAGGCTGCCAGCAACAACGGAGACAGCGAAATCAAGAAAAACGACAAAAAGCTTCTTGCCAAGTCTTTGTTTGCGCCCAGCGCTTCCGAGGCTGAGAGGTTCCATCTCGAGAGATGTATCCGAGTGTACCCCCACCAGCAGAACACTGGAGGCTTCTTCATTGCTGTGTTGGAGAAGGCCAACTCTAAGCGCAAGCGCGGAGAGTCGGAGGGTGCCGCTGATGAGACCGCCGACGAACAACCTGCTATCAAGAAGGCTGAGGTCGAGAGTCCATCCGCCGAAACGGCTGCAACAACCGCGACAGCTGATGCCGAGGACAAGAATGACGTCTCTGACGAACTCACAGAAGAGACTAAGGAAAAGTCTAAGAAGCTTCCTCGAGACGTTAATGAGGAGCCCTTCAACTTCTTGGAGCCCAACCATCCCACTCTTGACGAGTGCTGGAAGTTCTACGGTATCAACGACAAGTTCCCTCGCAATACTCTTCTCGTGCGCAACGCCACTGGAGAGCCAGTACGAACCATCTACTTTGTGGCTAACAACGGCAAGTCGAAGCCGATTCTGCAGATGAACCCTGGACTTCGGGTCGTCAATGCAGGCATCAAGATGTTTGTTCAACAGAAGAGCGAAGACACTTGCAAATGGAGAGTTCAAAGTGAGGGTGTCGAGCTTTTGTTCCCATTTGTTGGCCCCAATCGTGTTGTCCATGCAGAGAGGCTCGAGACCCTCAAGACTCTTTGTATTGACTCGTTCCCCAAGTTCAACGGCTTGGAGAATATTGATGCCAAGCTCAAAGAAGGAGTTGTGGCGATCCCCGAGGGATGTTGTTTCCTGATTGTTCCACGCAAAGGCGAGTCACTTCTTTACCCGTTGTGGCGCGGCAAGGCATCGGTCAATCTGATGGTTCCCAAGCAGGACGCCCAAGAGATCCTGCATCGCATCTTTGGTGTTGAGAATGTTCGTGGGCAGGCACCAGCGGCTGACAATGGAGCAGCTGCTGAAGAAGCAAAGGAGTAACGGTTTGGCATTTCTTGAAAATAGCATGATATAACTTATAGATCTGTAACTACTAGGTGTTTCTGGGATAGAGTTGTGGCATGTCCCACCAAACTACACGAAGATGGGTGGTAGCAACGCAAAGACAACTAAGAAGCGTCGCGATGGACCAAAGGAAAGCTTGTACGAATTGGTCGAAAAAGCAAAGCACAACGCTAGCGCCGCGGATGATTTACTACAGCTTTATACTGTCGGAGAGAACGACACTGAGAGCGGACTCCCTCCGCTCGACGAAACGGTTGCTGAGCAACTCCCCAATAGCGAGTTACTCGAGGCGCTGCATGTATACGCGGCAGATTTCTACGGCCAAAGAGGAGATCTTTCGGCGATGGGGTCCATGGACGAGTCTGCATTGATTGCATTGGGGGTCGTGGTCGAGGAGTATTTGGAGGCACTTCTTGGGAGAGAAGGTTTTTTATCGTTCGTCAAAGCAGCTGAGGATGCTCCGCCGAACAAGAATCTCCAGGATGCCTCATAGCAGGAGTCTAAAATGAAGAAGCAGTATCACAGTCAGCCAAAATGCCGTGACGAAATCTTCAATCGGACCACCGATCTGCATTAACGAAACTAACGAATAAAAAGCATTATTAATTTCTCTAGTAAAAATCGGAGTAAAACGGGTCATTGTCGCTGTTAGAAGACGTGAAATGGGCCAAAAGAAAAAGGAAAAGAAAAGAAAATAGATGCTTAGTGACGACCAGCAACAGGAGGTGCCGGTGGCGGCGAGAATGTATCAGTTCCTCCATAGCCACTAGGATAGCTTCCATAGTGAACTGGTGGAGGGGAGGAAACTTCGACCATCGGGGACTTTTTGTCGGCATCAAATGTGCCGGCCGCGCTTGTTGGAGGAGAGCCAGAAGGTGGCGCATCTTGGTTTCCAGCTTGCTGCTGGTATTGAAGATTTGAACGACCAAACATCCAAGCCGTTCCACGGAGGGGAGGGTAGCCACATCTAATTCTTCTTGCCGAAATCATTTTCATTCGACCAAGGAGGCAGACACAGAAAAGTAAAACTGATAGGCCCAGTAGAACCCATCTTCCCCAGTTGTACCACCCGTTGTTACCGTTAACGAAGACGATCCATCTCTTGTCCAGAACTGACGCTTGCGGAACGTACATTATGGACTTTGTAAAGTGTGCTGCACTGAGTTGAGCAGATTTGTGCGCGATTCTAGGTTGAAATACAAAGATCGACGGTAAGAAGGAGAATCGAGGCCATGAGTGACTCAGTCTGACTCCCTATGACTGGGTGAAATGAATGAACGGCGCGAAAGCCGCGGCATTCAGCTGCACGACATGCGTGGGCGAGGCGAAACCTAATAGGCCCGCATATGCCCACAGTCTAATCAGTACGAGGAGGAGGTCCTGGTGGTGATGGGTACGAACCACTTCCTCCACTGCCACTAGGGTGGCTTCCGTAGTGAACCGGTGGAGGGGACGGAATATCGACCATCGGGGATTTTTGGTCGGGATTAAATGAGCCGCCCACACTACCAGGAGGAGGGCCGACAGGAGGCTGATAGTTCTCAGCAGGGTTCTGGCCCTCAGGTCCGCCATGGTACTCTACAAAATTGCCGTTTCTATCGTAATAACCAGCGTCCTGCTGTGTTGGGTTTCTGTTGTAGGTAGGAACCTGATTCTCTTGCTGGGGTGGCGGGCCTTGGTATCCATATTGCTGCTGGCTTTGGTAATATGAAGGAGGAACCATCCAAGCTGTTCCAGCGATGGGTGCGTGACCTTGTTTAACTCTTCTTGACGAAACGGTTCTCATCGAAAAAAGGACGACAAGGAACACTGCGATTGCTATGCCCAGTAGAACCCACCTTCCCCAGTTGTACCACCCGGTGTTACCGTTGTCGTAATCATAAAAAATTCTCTTGTCCAGAACTGACGCTTGCGTAACGTGCATTATGGGCTTTGTAAAGTGTACTGCGCTGGTCTGAGCAGATTTGAGCGCGATTCTAGGTCGAAACACAAAGACCAAAGACAAGGAGGATTACCGAGACTGTGTAATATATTACTCCCAATGAGAGTGGGCGCAGCCACCCTGCGCAGCCACGGCGATCAGCTGTGCGGCAATGCGGGGCTAAACCTAATACGGTTGCATACCCCCCAGTCTATCATGCGGAGTAAACTGTTTGATTGCGCGGAAATGTGCCTGTGGTCTTGCCAATAATTTACTATCTTTTCTTGCCTCCACCGGCCTTGTCCACAGATTTGATCCAGTTGGGCCGTACTCCTCGTTTTTCGAGAGCAGCAGAAACCTGCTTGATTTGGTTGCCTTGCACGAGCACCTGCAGCATATCGGAACCCTCTTTGATTGGGTTCACTGCCGTAGATCCCGCGCAGATGACGCGAAGATCTTCGGCAAATAGCCGAGGGTCAATGTGGAACGGCTCGAGGTTTTCAATCTTGGTTACCACCTTGCGCCCGGCACGTTTCTCGCTCAGGATCGTGATGCTTGGAATCGCACCCTTGGCAAACTGTTTCTGTTCCATCCCGTCAATGTTGAGTTTATGGAAAACTGAGCACGTTTTTTGAAGGAGCGGAACAAGCTGATCTCGGGACAGCGCCTTTGCGGGGCTCCCCAGTCCTAGAGCCCGCGCCAAAACTGCATCTGGGACAATCTGCCGTGCATTGGATTTGTCCACGAGGTCATGTTTCGTAACATAATCCTGCAGAATAGTGCGCAGTTCCACTCCCTGGTAGTAGGCACTAGGGCTCAGATTAAGGCTGACGAATAGATCTGAAGCTGCCGATCTAGGCTTGAAGTACTCTGTCGATGATGTAATCTGGGATCTTCGGTTGTATGCTGTTTCTCCCCCGTCCTCAGTCGAGGTTTGGTTACTGTCGGTGGTGGCTGACGCAGGCTTGGTGCGCTTGACTTTGTACACCACAAATTCGGCCACAGCCTTGTTGTCCTTGCCTGCCACAGACTGGATAATAACATCGCCACTCTTGTCCTTACACTTGAGCAGACCGTTCTTCTCCATGCTTTTGAAAAACTTGGATGCTTTCTTCCACGATGTCTTCTTCATGTTGACCGTGTCATTGAGAACCATCAAATTGGGAAGTATATGACTCGATATAAACATGGACCCAGGTACGGGGCATTCTATGGCAGGACCTCCGTCGCTAGCCTTCTTGAGAGCCTGCAACAGAGCCTTCTCGAAAATGACATCAATATCCTGGGTGGACAACTGAGGGCTGTCACTCGCTTCTTCCTGTACATCTGCAGCTGCTGCTGCTGGACTCTGAGCTTCTGGCTCCACAGTATTTCCTTCGCTGGGCTTGTTGTCAATATCCGGTTCAATGGTTAGGTTCTCCACTTGCTCAGCCGTTTCATCATTGGCGGGATCGGCCGCCTCCCATGGCTTTGAGTCCATCAATTCTTTCATTGACTCATTTGACGGAGCAACAAAAGTACCCTTAATACTTTGGCAAAGTTTGTCATCTAGCACCGTCACTACAGAGGCAGCCTTGCCCTTTGTTTGGTCCGGATCCAGCTTGCCTGCACTGCAGTCTGCTAGTGCTATGCCAATAGCAACGGGAAGATGTGGCTTCTGTAATGTGTTGATCTTGACAACAGACCCTTTTGGAGCAGACTCAGGTAATGGATCAAATATGCCGGGAATCATCAAAGCTGCTCCGCTCTGTAGGTGGTCTATTGTGAGCTCGGGTGTGTATAGCGGAGGCAGAAGCACCGGGCACTTCCATATGGTGAAAAGTGATGGCACGAGAACATCGCTGACGACCTCGGTGGTACCCTCGAGTACAAGCTTTTCGAATTGGAGCCATAGAGGCGTTCCCTCGGCGTCTGAGTAGACTAGACCCTTGGAACCAGTGTAGGTTTGAATCTTGGCGCAGCGAACATCTTTGGGAACGATTTCTGTTTTTATTGGGGAGTTTTCGCCTAGGTGGAACCTGCTGCAGACTTTGGACACTAGTTTTTTCCTATCCGAGCCTTTCAGATTTGCCGCAGGCTTCGTTTCGAACTTCTTGCGAAACATCTGCTTGTTGATGGTGAAGAAGCTATTAGCCCTAGGGCCTTGCCCTATATGTAAACATACCTTCTCAACTGCTAATGGAAGTGCATGAGTCGACAATTTACAGAGACTGACATTCAATTTGATTGATTGATTGATTGATTGATTGGAGAAAGCCACGACACATCAAGAGCTCCTAGTACGATCTTTGCTCATGACTGTATCTGAGATTGAAGTGCTGTGCACCAAAGCCTTGGGCCGGCCAGTCAATGGCCCCATCTCATGGTGTCCCTCGACATTCATGTTCATGGTACCAGCAGGAAACAGCTCTATCAGTGTCTTTCGATCCAACGGGCAGCTAGTATGGGAGCATTTTCCTCGAGGAGTGACGGGGGCCGTAGCAGACATTGCGTGGAAACCAAGCGGAACCATGGTGGGCGTGGCTTTTGCCGACGGGTCCGTCCAATTCTTCTCCTCAGAAACGCATCAGCATCTCTACACGCATTCGAAATCGGCTGGAGGCGCCGTCAAGTTCTTCAGCTGGTCAGGAGTCGACGGACAGACCATGAGACGAATCGCTAACGAAACGTGTGATCATATTAGCCCCGAGGTGCGTATGGCTGAGACAGCGCTACTTGATATTCAAGTGCTCAAGCAAATGCCGACCCCTGCTCCGTTGCTAAGTGGAACACCAGCCAATGAGGTTGGCCCAGACTTTTGGAAGTCCAATATCATGGAGGACGACACGTTTGCCGATGCTAAGCGGCCAACATCAGACCGAGACGACGAGTACAGTATATCGGCCATGGTAGTTGATGGTGGCGGGATCGAACTGAACATACTGGGGTCTTTCACGTTGCCAGTTCTTGAATTCCACGACAACGACAACAACAAAAACGGAAAGGGACGAGCAAAACACGCCCGCGTCCTATTTGCCAAAGATTTATCATATTGCTATGCGACCAGATTTACACCATCACAACCAGGGTTCTCTCTACATGTGTACGACATACGACCGCTTATCGATTTGCAGGTTCGGGAGCTAGTGGTTCTCGTTCACCAAACCCGTGCTGCACTGGACTACGCCAAGGTAGTTGTGAATCTTGTGTGCGAGCATGTTCAGACGCTGGACGCAGTGATGCGAGCGTTTCTCGCATCGTCTGAGATGCCGGTTGAGCATTTTATCCCAATACTCTTTGACTTGCTCATTCGCGGCGTCATGAAGCAACAGGTGACCGACTGGGTCACTAACACTCACGAAAAAGGGTTCAAGTCATGGTGGGAGAAGTCGACGACAAGCCAGGCAAAGGCGAAGCAGGTTATACTCACGAGCATAGTTCCAGTGTGCGAGCGCTTGAGTGTGCTCATGTCCAAGATCAAGGGGAAACTGGTCTACCAGCGGGATCTGGGCAACTGTGAATTTCATTCATTTGCAGCAATAAATAAAGCTCTCGACCTACTTGGTCATATGCTACTGCTGGCAGATAAAGCTATGTGGTGTCTAAACAAAGAAAAGCGGCAGTTCCGCATGCTGGCTCAGTGGACTGGCGATATATTTCAATCAGTTCTCAGCCGAGCAGTGTTCCAGCGCAACCAGGGGCCCACTGACGGTATACGAACCGTGGACCTGTCGCAGTATCTTTCAGCGGATCTGCTGCAGAACGAAACGCAAAAGTTTGTGGGTCAGACCGACGACGCCGCAACAGCCAACACCGACACTCTGGCGTCGATTGTGAGCGGGATTCCTGGGCTCTTTGAAAGCGTGTGTGGTGACGTCAAGAACATGCTGGGCAAGAACGTGACGCCGGTTTTCAGCCATGATTTTTTAACCGAAGACCCAGTCGAGTGCGTTACTGCCTCTGTGGACAAAAGCGAGCTTGAACTCCTGTGTCTCACCAAGTTCGAGGCCAATGGTTGCCTGACATTTCTGCGAACCAATATTGGCGAACCAGACTCGAAACTAGAGACTGGTGTTGTGAATGTGCCTGCTTCTACTCGAGCAGTACAATGTCTGGACGACGGCAGCCACCGAGCAGTAGTACTGCGACCCAAGCCAGGCGACGCAAACTCTGGGTCAATCATGGACGTGGTTGACACGAGACTTTTGGCGAAAACCAAGGTGAGCATGAACGAAAAAATGGGGAAGAAGAGCCGGACCCGGGATTTGAGCCCATACACTTGCATGGTCGTGGCGTCACAGGAGTTTGACGTGACGGCAGGCTCGATCACTGTGTCAAAACCCATTGGTGGCCAGGTCTACGGCAATGTGCTATCAATCAACAAATTAAAGCTAGCAACATGGAGACTGTCTCCAGCCGCTATTTGATCGACTACTACCGCACCATACCAAAGTCACGGTCGAGAGTGTAGAACTCTTTGCGGCACGCCGCCAGCCGTCTTCGGTAAAACCGGGCCAGTGAACGATCGGCTATTTTAGCATCCAGCAGCTCCAATACCCTGGCGTCGACTGGGTACGGGGCGTATGTACGGATGGCGGCATATGCCTTTGCGATGATGTTTTTCTCTCTGCATTGTGGTAGTGGGTTGCCTAGAAACGTTCCAGGCAGCTCGATGGAGAGCGTTAGTTTGCGATTGTTGAGACCGCGTGACACTCTGTTGACCTGCAGCATGGCGACAAACCGGTAAAACACCCATTCGGGGCGTGTCAGTCCAGATCGTTTGCTGTATGGCGATTGCGCGACTTTGAGGTTTTTTTCATGCTGTGCAATGGTGGGAACGTTGACCGGGCACTGCAGATGCGCCACGTTATAGACGAGCGAGTGGTCCACTCGCTTGACCTTGTGTAGAGAGTAAGTAGGCAATTCCGAAATGTACATTTTTCTAAAGGCTCTATCGAGCACCGAGCTCATTGCCTTGACGTTGCGATTGTTTGCCGCCTGTACGAGGTTGGCGTCGTTTTCAGCCATTTCTATAAGTGCGCTGATCCGCCCGGGGTGGGACACATACTTGTATGCAACAAACGCTTCGTGGATGTACTGGAGGAGAAACGAGCGAACGGTGGTGTCGAAGAATGCTCGGCAGTGTTTGTGCAATTGCTTATATGCCTTCAAGGCTCGTGCTCTAGTGGCGTAGTTGACATAGTGAGGGAAATGTGCATTTTTCAGCAGCAGGTTGCAGCCCGGCAGGACCATTAATGAAATATATTGGTTACGGTTTATTATTAAAAACGAATCGGGGTAAACTGACAGGGCTAGGGCACACAACGTCATTTTTTGACTTTCGAAATAGAGCCCAACCTGTTTCAGTTTGCTACACACACGGGCGGCCAGTAGGCAGTCTGGGGACTCATCAGCCTGGCTTGGCGACGCATGGCCAGGCAAAGAGGGAATGCTGTTAGGCAGGAGTTTCAGGGGTGTCTTGGTGCTGCGCGGCGCAGCACCAAAGAATTCGGTGCCATTTTGGGAACAGCCGCATACTTAAGCCCCCCCCGCCCCTGTCGGCGCGCACTCTTTGCATGAAGATGATGCAGGAGTGGGAGCGGCACAACCAAGCCATTTTGCGCCCTCACAAGCGGCCCAAGTAAAGCCAATTATTTGCGGCAGTTTGAAAATGTGCGGGCGCCATCGTTGAATGTTGAATGTCTTAGTCTTCAAGACAGGAGAACCGCAGGAGACCTCAAACAGCGAATGGAATCCTCAAACGCATGTTCCTGCACTGGCCACGACAATTTCTCCAAGATGGTCCGTTACGTAAACCCCCCAAATGTCACAGGCTTGCATAGGTCCGTGCGTCTGGCCGTTTCATTATGAAAGGGTCCTTACCCGAACGAGATCCCCAAGCAAAACGCAACCCGCACGCAGCTCAAGACAAAAATATCCGCAGACTATATGTAGTAGGGAGACCCTCAAGCGTCAGGGGCACCGGTTTTGCTTGATACTTATTTGGCTGAGATCTATCTACCACCAAAACTCACGCTCTTTTTTTGACCATTAATTTCCCTGGGACAGAACATAATCGACTCTGCTCAGTTAATTGAACTCCCCACAACTCCCCATCTCATCATCAAAGACATAACAGCATGAAGACCTCAACTGCCATTGCCGTAGCTCTCCCCATTCTGGCGTCGGGCGCCCTCGCCAGAACCAACCTCTCTGGATGCACCTCCAGCACCGTTGACGGATCCCTCGTTTTCTACGTCCCGGATACCTATGAGATTTGCTCTCTGCTCGACTGCGGTGGAGGCATGGCTCCCCCCAAAACCACTGTTCCTGGCTGCCCTGGTTACAAGGGAACCGGCTCTGTGGCTGTTTCGTACCTCCCTGGCCATAGCCCCAAGACCAAGGCTTCCAGTGGAGGCAGCAAGGCTGCTGCTCCCCAGCCTACTGCCACTGGTGGCAGTGGTTCTGGCACCGGCGGTGGTGCCAACCAAGGTAACCCCTACACCCAGTACGACAACTACAACTCTGGTGTTGAGACTGGCAGTGTGACTGGAACCGCTGCAGTTCTGCTCAACCACAAGTCGTCCAGTTCCAGTAACGCCAAGGCCACTGGCATTGTTGCTGCTGGAAGCGCCAATGCCTCAGACTCTGCCGTCCCCAAGGTGGGAGGCGCGTCTGCTGTTGGAAGCGCACCTGGACCCGTTAAAGCCAGCGGCTCTGTTCCTGCCGTCTCTGGTTCTGGTGCTGCTGCTGCTGCTGCTACTGGCTCCGGCTCTGGTGCTGGTGCTGGTGCTGGTGCTGCCGCTTCTTCTGGTGCTGGTGCTTCTGCTGGTGCTTCTGGATCTGGCGCCAGTGCCTCCGGCTCTGCTGCTGCTTCTGGCTCTGCTTCCGGCTCTGCGGCCGCGTCCACCTCGTCCCACTCTAACTCGGGCGCTAAGCTGGCTCTTGGCGTCTCTGGCGCCTCGTTGGTGGCAGTGCTTTCAACCCTCCTGATGCTCTAAGCATCCTGTATCTTAATGTAATCTATCTATTACTAGAGGTAGTACATATATTAGAGTGATTTGTTTTTCAATTCTTTTTTTGTTGTTGTTTTTGTTTGTGGTGACCAATCTCATTGTTCTTAGACTCATAGTCTTAAATCTCCGGCTCTCGGTGGACGGTGCACGGCGCCGCCTCAGCCGCGTATGCATTGATGACTACATGTATGGGGTGCGGAAAGAAGAGTCAGGACGAGAGCCAATTTTAAGTCTCTATAAGAAGGGCTTCCCGGCGGGTTTAGCCACTCGTTCGTTTCGGCACACTTTCGACACCCATGTGGCCTACGTGGAGCGCATTTGCGCCGATTCAAAATGGGTTTCTGTCCCTGGCTCTGCTCATGACGGCCAACACGGCTCTGCAGATGATTAGTGTACTCTTCCTCGCATCCTCGCTTAACTACCGCAGACGCCACCGGGGACCCGCAGTATCCAACAAAACGAAACTAAATGTTCTCGCGAAACTGGCACTGGTCCTCGTATATACCATGGTTGTGAGCTATCAGCTCGCTCTAGGGAGCCACGCGGTTTTGAAGCTTCCGGCCATTATGTTTCTGCACGCGATTGTGCTGATCTCGCTAATTTATGTCCTCGAGCTAAAGTACTACCGCATCCAGTTCGACTCCATCCTGATCTATTGGATGGGCAACGCAGTAGTGAACGGCCTGGCAGCATGGTCTCTGAAACTTGCAGCATCATTCAAGATGGCCAAAATAGAGCTTATCTTGTGTGTTCTCTCCCTAATGCTAGCTCTGGTGGAGTGGGCTCCTTTTAGTCACGAGCCTTCGCGCATGTCGGACTCGGACATTATCTCTCGCATGTTTTTCAACTGGCTCAACCCTCTTTTGGCCAAGTCCGCGCATGAAAAGGTTGGAATCGAGGAGTTGCCGCCACTAGAAGACTCGTTCACCATGGACCAACTGGCAGAAAAGTTTCTGGCAAACTGGAAAAAGTCTCGCCACACCCCTGGAGGAGTCCTTATGGCCGTTCTGCGCACTTTCAAGTATGAAATGCTCATTCTCATCTTGCTGCAAGGACTCAGCGCTCTATGCGACTTCGTCGAGCCATTCGCGTTGCAGTATTTGATTGTTTTTGTGGACGAGTACAACAAACAAGGGAGCGGTGACCTGACATACGCCTTCTACCTAGCTCTGGTGCTGCTTGTAGCCAGTGCCTCCTCGGCTCTCTTGCTGGCAGCCGGCCAAGTCTACTCCTACAAGGTTCAAGTCGGTATTCAGGGCGCGTTCTACGGTGCATTGTACCGCAAGTCTATGTACCTGTCTCCCAAAGGCCGCGAGGAGCACGCCATGTCAGCCATTATCAACCACCTAAGCGTGGACTCGAAGCAGATTGTCAACTGCTTTCAGATGCTGAACCAGGTCATTGTCGCGCCATTCCAGATCCTGGTTTGCTTTGGCTGCTTGTACATGATCGTCGGGGCTTATTTCCTAGTAGGCATAGCAACAATCCTGCTGCTGATTCCTTTCAACGCGTACTTCTCTAGAAAGGTACACGGTGAGATTGCAAAACTTATGGTTCACAACGACAAGTGTATCGCGCTCGTTACCAGTATGGTCTCCAACATCCGCAGTCTCAAGTTCCATGCATGGGAGCGTCCTTTCTACCAGCGGCTGAGCGACCTGCGTAACAAAGAGACATACTATTTGAAGACTCTGCGTCTCTTCAACACTCCAGTAGAGGGTATTTGGGATGTGCAGCCGTTTATTCTAACAGCGTCGATCTTTGGAGCCATGGCGTTCTTTGGCCAAGTGGCGTTGACTGCCGCCATCATTTTCCCCTCGCTGTCCCTATTTTTCCTTATCAAAACGCCCATGATTCTGTTCCCCAACGCTATGATGGCTTTTGTCCGTGCCTGGGTCTGCTTCAAGCGTCTCTCAGACTTTTTCTCCGCGCCCACGCTAGCAGAGTTTGACACGCGCCTCGATGAGTATCCTTGGCTGGATAACGGCCTGCCCTACGAGGATAACCCTTCGATGCCACCTGGAATCACTGACACAAACAGTGCAGAGGCACCGGTCATTGCCCTGACTGAAGCAACTGTTGGCTGGAATGAGCTGGAGGACGGTCCTGTGGCGCTTTCAAATGTCAACTTTGACGTCAAAAAGAATGAGTTGTGCTGCATAGTGGGCAAGGTCGGCTCGGGAAAAACTGCCATCTGCAAAACCATATGTGGTTTGTTGCCCTTGCACTCTGGCTCCTTTTATATTGCATCTTCCTCTGTCTCCTATGTGAGCCAATCTGCTTGGTTACGCAATAAGAGTATCCGCGACAATATTGTGTTCCAGTCTCAGTTTGACCAGCAGTGGTACGATCAAGTCGTCGAGGCTTGCGCGCTCACCACCGATCTGCAGAATTTGCCAAAGGGCAGTGGCACTCTAGTGGGCGAAAAGGGTGTCAGTCTGTCTGGAGGACAAAAAGCTCGTGTCTCACTTGCTCGCGCAATTTACGCCAAGAAAAGCATCATTGTTCTTGACGACATTCTATCGGCGGTTGATGAGTATGTTTCGACCCATATTATCAAGAATGTTCTGAACCGAGACTCTGGGCTCCTAAAGAATAGCACTGTCGTGCTCGCGACTAATTCGCTCAAGGTCCTCAATGACGCTACCTCTGTTTGGACACTCAAAAACAAGACCATCACCAAAGGAAAGGATAGAGAGTTCCTTCCTTCTTCGCGCAACTCCGTTGCCTCGGACGATTCTGACGATACCGCCGCAAACAAAGGCACCGAGGATTCTGAAAGCTCCCCTCTAGATGTCGACGACAATGAGGAGTTGGAAGTTGAGTACGAGGGAGTTGGCAGCGTCAACAAAGGTGTGTTCTGGAGGTACATGCGGGCCGGTGGTGTTCCGACTCTTGTTGCGTCCATGGTGGTCTTGGCAGCCGTCGGAGCCGTTGCAGCGTTCTCTACGGTTTGGCTCAAAGTTTGGGCCGACCATGGCGGGGAGTCTCCAGGTTTCTATTTGGAAACATATGTTGTTATCGGCGCTACGTTTGCCCTTGTCAACATGTTGGCGGTTTACCTCTTCACCGCCCGATTTGGAGTTTCTGCCTCAATTTCTTTGCATGATTCTATGACGAGGGCTATTCTGCGGTCTCCCTTGGAGTTCTTCGAGACCACCCCATTGGGACGCATTCTGAACCGATATACCTCGGATATTGCAAACACGGTCGATGTTGAGGCCATGTGGGTGATTTTTGACTTTTCTGCGTTCACCTTCCGACTGCTGTTCAGTTTTGCTGTGATCTTCTGGTCTACGCCGTTAATCCTCCCGGTCTTCATTCCCCTAGTGTTTGTCTACAAGTACTACGTCCACTATTACTTGGAGACCTGCCGTCAGCTCAAACGGATGGAAAGAACGTCTCAGAGTCCCATTCTGTCACATTTCGAGGATTCCATGAAAGGAATCGATACCATCTCTGTCGCACAGTGCAAGCCAGCGTTTGTGGAGCATAGCGACGCTCATGGTGACCGCAACATTCGGGCAGGATTTGTATCCAAGGCTGTTGATCAATGGTTTCTGGTGAGATTGCAGGTCATTGGTTCTGGACTGATTTTTATGACGGCAGTTGTTGGAATCTACATGACCTCAAAGGGTAGAATGACTGGTGCGTTCTTTGGCCTTGCAGTTGCCAATGCCATGGAAGCGCTGCCTCGCCTCCTTTACTTCTTCAAAATGTGTGTCGAGTTTGAGCGCTTGGGAGTTTCCCTGGAGCGAGTTTTTGAGTACTCGGATTTGCCTTCCGAGGACCCGGAGATTGTAGAGGACAACCGCCCTCCTGAGAACTGGCCCAGTCGAGGCGAGATTGAGTTCAAGAACTACTCTGTCAAATACAGAGAGCATCTTGACTACGCTTTGCGTGACATTGATCTTCACATCAAGTCGAGGGAGAAGATCGGGGTGATTGGCCGGACGGGTGCAGGCAAGAGTACCCTTACTCTGGCTCTGTTCCGCATCGTCACCAAGTCTGTGAAAGGTCAGCTCAATATTGATGACATCGATGTGAGCAAGATTGGCCTTCTGGACCTGCGACATCATCTTTCCATAATCCCCCAGGACGCCGAGATCTTTGCCGGATCCATTCGAGAGAACCTTGACCCATTCAACGAGCATGGTGACCAAGATCTTTGGCGAGTCCTAGAGCTCTGTCATCTGAAAGAGCATGTACAGCAGCTCAATGGACTGGATGCAGAGCTGCAAGATAGTGGCAAGAATCTCAGTCGAGGGCAAGCCCAGCTGATTTGTCTTGCACGAGCCTTGCTTGACAACTCCAATATTCTGGTTCTGGATGAAGCAACAGCCTCAGTAGATCATGAAACCGACGCCATTGTGCAGCAGACGATTCGCTCAGAGTTTAAAAACAAAACCATCATCACCATTGCTCACCGTCTCAACACTATTCTCGACAGTGACCGCGTTATTGTACTAGAGCGTGGTAGTATCATAGAAAACGGTGCGCCTAACGAACTAGCAGAAAACCCGGACTCTGCTTTCTCAAAATTACTTAGTCACGGCAATATTTAGATAGAATAATCTATCCTTTATTAAAGTGTATTTTATTATTAGTGTTGAACCATAGTTGGGAAGTTGATCACCACACAATGGCCAAAGCCACCAAGAAACGGAAGTTGGAGGGCGGCGAAATTGAGGCTACTTCTGGCGCTCTACAGAACCAAAATAATAAAGGCAAATACACAGCCATCCAAAATATTCCTGATGAAGACGAGCTGGAATCGGACGAAGAAGATGATGGCATGGGTCTGGCCGTCACAGGACTCAACAGCGAAGCACAGGCCGCCGAGTTCGAGCGGGAAAAAGCGCGACTTCTGTCCAGCAATTTCGACGAAGACCAGATGAACCGCTACGAAGCGTTTCGTCGTGCAAATATTCGACGATCATCAATCAAAAAGTTCGCCAATGCCGTTCTGGGACAGACCATCACACCCAATGTTGCAGTGACTTTATCAGGAATGTCCAAGGTGTTTGTTGGCGAGCTTGTCGAAAAGGCACGCGAGGTACAAGCTCGTATGGACGCTGGCGTGGATCGGGTGGAATTGGAGAAGCGAGCTCTGGAGCCACGACATTACCGTGAGGCTTGGAGACTCATCAAGCAAGAGAAAGGAACGGTGCCTGCAGCGCATTGGCGGCGATTAGGAAAAAGCGGAGATGGAATGCTGTTTCGGTAAACTTACGAAACAAAGGCAGAGCACATTCACAAAAGCAAGGTCATTATATTTCCATACGTTGATACGGAGAGAATCTATGCCATCTCTACACAGAATACCACCTGGACTTCTTCTTTCCCGAAGGAAGGTCAACATCTTCTCGGCGACCATGGTCCAAATCAATTTCGTCGAGACGCCAGAACTTCGTTTTGAAGATCACCTTGTACCCGATGTAGAGTATGGCAAAGACCGGCAGCAGGATATAAGAATCCACAAAATCACCCGCCTGGAACGGGCTAAATGTGTTCCATCCTTGAACCAAAGCCAGAAAAGCATTGGCAAAGAGCGCAAAATAGGCGGCGTAGGGATATAGCCATGCCTCGTACGGCAGCTCATCTATCCTCCGACCCTGTTTCTTCCATGCCGCTCGGAAACGGATGTGGATAAACGCAATGGAACCCCACACGAGGAATGTGCTCACTCCACTGAGGTTGACAATGTACGTGTAGGCCTTACTGGCCCCGGTTGACACATTCATTAGGGCCAGAAAGCCAAACAGGTTGGTGAAGATGAGGGCATACACTGGCACTCCTCGCTTATCTGTGCGGCCCAGAAAGGCAGGAGCCTTTTTAGACTGTCCCATGAACAGAACTGTGCGTGAGCCAATGTAGATCGAACTGTTGATGGCTGAAATACATGTGACGAAAATGAATGCGTTGACAAGATGAACACCACCAGCCCAGCCAGCATTCTGGATGGCGATGGTCATAGGACTCTTGAGGACCTTGGACGTTCCTCCCACCAGTCCCTCAGCGTTCCATGGAACCGTCATTCCGAAAAATAGTGCTGAACCCATGTAGATGAAAATGATGCGAATAAACACCTGGCGGATAGCCCTGGGGATAGCGACGCTAGGATTACGTGTCTCAGTAGCAGCCACGGCAACAGATTCACATCCAGCATAAAATGTGGAACAGAACACAAAGACCTTGGCTACTCCCCTGAACCCATCAGCAAATGCTCCAGGGTCATTCCAGTAGTGAAAGCCAAACGCCGGCCGATTTGGAACGCCTCCTGAGACATAAACGAGCGAGAACAGAAAGTAGGCAATGAGGCCAATTATCTTGAATAGAGCCAACCAAAACTCGGCTTCTCCGAAAGCTCTGACCCCCAATAGCTGGAATGCCATAAACGCTCCCCACAACAACAAGAAATATCCGTATAATGGGACTTTCTCACTCCAGAAAAGCAATAGTGCACATACAGTATTATACTCGTTGGCCAGCACAGCAATCCATATAATGAAGTAGTTCCAGCCAACTGCGACACCCAACGCCTTGTCGACAAATCTATCGGCCAAATCTGTAAACGCCCCTCCACTCGGATAAAGGGTAGATAGTTCTCCCAAAGACTGCATGATGGCGAAAGCAATGATGCCAATGACGCCAAAACCAATGATCAGTGCAGCCGGCCCTCCTGACGCTAAAGCTCCACCAGCACCGACAAGCAAACCGGGGCCAATGATTCCAGCCAACGCTAACAGCGAAATGTGCCGATCTCGCAGACCGAGCACCACGCCGGCATCTTTATCGAAAACCAGCGAGCCTTCATCAGATGTTAGGTCGGTGGCGCCGATTTCATTCGAGGTTGCACGAATGAATGTGGCGTCATTGTTGTAAAAGTCCTTCGAGGTTGTACCTTTGAGGTCCGGGGTTGGATTTCGGACAGAATTGCTTGAATTTTCATTATCAGACTGAAACTCAGTTTCTGGAGAACCAGAATTCTCCACGGACGGCATGCTGATGGACACAGTAACATATTTCTTCCATTACTGCCTTATTAGTACACCGTCCGCCTGGTGACGCCATTACGTCCCTTGTGCATCGTTTAGGCTAAGGGTTGTATTGGCGAGACCAGATTGTGTTGTAATCTCGCCAAATAATGGGATCTTGGTTTCAGCTGATTTAGATAGCAGCGTGCAATAGAGCCGCTCATATGTCGAACCCAGTGGGCTCAGTGATGACGGCCTCTCATTGAGACAAGACCAAGGTAGCTTCGAACATTTTGTCGAGTGCCGACTTAAGATGAGAAAAAGCAAGTTCTCCGTCCTAGGTAGCCGTTTAGCCTATTATCACGTGATTGCGCACGTGACGTGTCTTGCAATTTTGACCTGTAGGAAACTACGAGCACCAGTCCATTCAAATAGGAGTCACATAATCTTGTACTCTCTGAGTAAGCCCCCGCAGTCGCACATCTTCTCACATTTGAGCGCTGGAACTCAAGATCGGACCCCGAATGCCACTTGGTTCCTAAACTGCACACAGCGATTATCACCGTTGCACACATCAACTTCAGGCCCGATGGTTTAGTGGTATAATTCTCGCTTAGGGTTCACCTTAAGTTGATTGCGAGAGGTCCCGGGTTCAATTCCCGGTTGGGCCCTGTTTTTTTTTTGTCACTTTTGTCGTGATGAAATTCTGATATTTTTTATACTAATGGAAGGAGAGTACTATTCTACTTTGGCTGTCGGATGTATCGCGAGTGCGGGATGATGTACTCTTCGCTTGATTGTCCTGTAATAATCCCCATTCTTGTAATATCTGCTATAACTACATAATAATTGCTTTTCCGACACTAGGGTAAGGCACCCCTGGTGCGAGTATCAAAAAAACCCCGGTGCATCTATGGGACCCGGAACCGCTATATACCGATGGGTTGGGTCAAACTTTTTGGCCCAGGAGCCAATGAGGAGCCAGGGCTCTTTCGGGCTGGGACTGGTGAGAAGAGTGTCAGCTCATTATAGCTAGAGAGTGGCTCACGTGTGTCAGTTGTATTTTGTGTGTATATGTAGAATACACATAGTAGCAGTTGTAGGGCTCACGAAAATCCCCTACTAATTATAGTATTACTTACCGTTTTGGGTAAACGTTTCACCCTAGATTGTGGGTGGACATATCTAAGGCAGTGGCATAGTTTCAGCTGCAAGGTTCACGTGTAACCGCATACGCAAAGGTAAAAAATATTTGGTACCCTCTGCCCCAGATACCAAGTGCTCGAGCGTCGTAATAATACAAGCCATTTCATACTTCGTGCCCCTTGACTCGTCATGTGGCCGGGATTTTTTTCAACTTCATGGCCTACGGCACGATTGATGGATCATGGGCTGATCATTGGGCTCAATTTGTACATATATTCGACCCACCCAGTCCCACTTTATTCTTACGGTGGGTCCTCACGAGGCAGGGATGTGACGTAGGTAGAGTGGGCGTCCAATGGTGACTAGATGGACACGAGACGCTGGTGGTTTTGGCGACCATTGCTAGTCGTCCTTCTCGTTGATGACGGCCACAATGACATCAAAGTCGACCGTCTGTTTGGGTCTGTGCCGATTTGCTACAGATTTAAGGGGGCAGTCAGCGCGCCAGCTTGCGCGATTACCACTAAAACACAAGATTCAGGCATTAGCTAGAGCCAGGGTATTAACGCAGCTCTCCAGATTCAGGTGAACTATGGCAAGATCCAGTCTGATACTCAGAACGCGCTTTCTGCAGCAAGTGCAATCCCCACGCCAGTTAGCGACTGCGATGGCCAACTCATTGCTAGCGCTGTTGCTAGCTCCGCTCCCGATATTGCAAGCGTGCTTGATGCTCTCAAGAACAAGGCTCCTGCTCTGATTGACGTTGGCACCAAGACGATTGTGCAGAATGACCTTACCGGTTTGAGCTCGTTTACCTTGTTGCCTATGGCAAGACTCCTTGAGCTTACGTTGACCAGCTTTCTTTGGCTTTTGCCAAGATCAACACTGCATTCAACGCTGCTAACGCCGCCTACGGCTTGAGCGCGATTGACTTCCCTAAGGCTCCTGCTTGGTGCCCTGCCCCTACTTGTGCTGGCTCCACTGGTGCGACCACTTCGAACGGTGGCTCTTCTGGTTCTGCCTCCACTGGTGCCGTCACTTCTAAGGGCGGCGCTTCTGCAATCACCGGTGGATCTCCCACTTCCACTGGTGGATCTGTGGTCTCGGCAGCCGTTACCGTCACTGAAAGTGGCACTACCGTCACCATTGGCTGTGGATGCACCAAGACTTCTGCGTCCGGCTCCAGTCACAGTGTCTGCACCGGAACTCACAATGGCCAGACCACTACTGTGACTGTGCCTTGCCCCAACGAGTCTGCCGAGCCTACTACCACTTCGACTGTGACCATGGTTGAGATCATCACCAAGACCCGTTCCAACGGCCAGACTTACACTAACACGGTTCCTGTTGGACCTGGTAACGGAGGCAATGGAGGTGACTCTGGCAACGCTGGCAATGGAGGCAACCCTGGCTCTGGCCTCGTGTCCACTCCTTCTGGCGTCGAAACAGTCCAATAGCGGTAACTCCATCAAGTTTGATAGACTGTCTGTTGTCGCGGCTGCTGTAAGCCTGCTAGCTTTTGATTCGCTAAGATTTGTTAGACTTTGAATAATTTTGCCTCCTGAATGCCCGGCACACGTCTTCTCTACATCCGACATGCTATGTCAGGTAACGAATCTCTCATGTCCGTACATGGGGCACACATGAATGTTGAGAATGTTGCCGTACTTCGCATACTTGGGCGCAATAGTCAAAACTGTCAACATCTCCTGACAAGCAGTTAAGAGCCAGCCCAATACCAAATGTAGGGGTGAAGTGCAAAACGATCATCGGTTTGGGCAAGGAGATCCATGATAANTCGTGAACTAGCAGTTGGTCATACATTCAATCAAACGTGAAGGAGATTGATCGAATCGTATACAAACTCGCCAAAGTACCGGCACAAGTCTGCGCTTGATACTATAGGATAACTATTGGCCGGGTCTCGCTTGAGCGCTGCAACATGCCGTTCGAGCTCGGTCGTGGACATATTGGTTTCGTGCCGTAACTTCTCCTTGTCTGCAATACGGCCCCACGAATCTCGAGAATCTCAATCTGCTCACATAGACCTTGGATTTTGTAGACACGCTCGATGTTTTTGAGGTACCCAACGTCTTGGCGAGGCTAAGTCGCTCAATTTGCTCTTCGCTGTCAAACATTTGACATTGGTTCGGAGCTAGCCGCCCAAGCCAAGCAGCAGAAAGCACCTCATGTTTCAAATTCACCGATTGCTGCTGGAGCTACCGGCTCCCCGACACCAGGTAGGCGCAGTAACGTTGTCGAGTTGCCATCGGTCTGGCTAGATAGTGCTACAGAATCGGGGTCTGGGTCTGTTGTTTTTGCGTCAGCCCCCAGAAACTCTCCGTGCCAAGAAAGTGGCCTACGTCTAGAATGTGCTCAAGACTCTGGAGATGGAGTGTCCTTCAGAAGCTTTAATATGTCGACAGTCTTTAGCAATGTATTAGTATATGCGCCGCTTTTCCTGAATCTGTGCTCCTGTATGGAATTGGCCGAGTTTGAGAGGTCTGGGACGTACGGATCAAAGCTCATGACGCGTTGCAGACGCTTGTACAAGCGTACTGGTCTGCTGTATTTATTGAGCTTCGGCCAATAATAAAATTATATTTAATCAATCATGTGACATCCTGATGTCTGAACACCCACAGAACCGGGCGGGGGTGCCTTACCCTAGTGTCGGAAAAGCAATGTTTTTTAATTATAGCAGATATTACAAGGATGGGGATTATTACAGGACAATCAAGGAAGAAGGAGACTTATAGCGCCAAGCACGTGTTCGAGCTGCCACGCAGTTGGCCATACAAGGACCTCAACGGGTATGCCCCCTGCGTTATTCAGTATACTTGCATCTGCTATTGAAGCTGAATAAGAAAACTGTTTCTAGTGAACTCGGCAAATAAATCCTATTTATCCATTATAGAGAGATAACCACTTATAAGTAATCATTTAGCTATATTAAAACGTGAAGCTCTTATCGGTAATACTATATTCCCATTAAATAATGATCCTGACAGATCATCTATAGGTCTCTTCTTCCTTGTTCAGCCTCACCTGGCGGAACGCTAGCCGACATAGGTGTAGTTTACCCGACAAAAACCCAAAACATGGGAGTCGAACCGTCCTTGCATCCTGCCAGCTCGTCACCATGATTATCAAGTATCCGAAGAACTATAATAACTCGCAAGTTCACAACTTTTTGGTGCGCTTCTACGAATTGAGTGATACAAAGCCTGATGCACACGACGAGTACCCCGACGCCTTCCAGACCGACGGATTCCTGCAAATGGGAGCCTCAAAAGCGCAAGGAAGAAACGAAATCGCTGAACTGAGGCAGAATATCTGGAAGGGTATTGCCAAGCGACATCATGTTGTAGACCAAGTGTTTCCTTTTACTGACGACTGCGACCACACCCAGCAGATTTGTATCACGGGCACCGTGACTTATACGATGGAGAGCGGCACCGAGTCCAGTGTGGAATGGGCTGGTCGGATGCGAATTGCACAAGACCTGAAAATTGAGCATTACACTGTCTACATGGCGCGATAAGCGTATATACTTTATGCATGTATATTATGTCCAATTGTGTATATACACCATTTAGATGGTAACAATGATCTTACCCATTGTCTTGTTACTCTCGAGCAGTTTATGAGCGTCGGCAACTTGGTCAAAAGTAAACACTCGCTCAGTAAAGTGCGAAAGCTCCTTGTTGAGAATCTTGGGCAGCAACTCTCTTTCAACATAGTCGCGGAGATTGACTCGGTAGTCAATCGATCTAGCTCGGAGGTTGGTTCCCGTAATGGTCAATCTCTTGACAAGAACAGGTCCAATGTTTGCCTTCTCCAGCACGGCGCCACTCATGAATCCCATCAGCACAATCCGTCCGTCGAGGGCAGCGGTGGCCAGGTCACGCTGGAAGTACGACTGGCCAACAGGGTCGATAATAAGATCAACTCCAGTGGCATCGACTTGCTTGGTTACCTCGACAAAGTCCTCAGTCTTGTAGTTGATGGGCACAACATTGTCAGCGTTGAATCCAGGAAGTACCAGCTTCTCCTTGATAAACTGCTTCTTTTCCTCAGCACCAACAGTGGCAAACACGCGCTTAGCTCCCAGTAACTGGGCAATCTGAACCGCCGCGATGCCCACACTACTGGTTCCGGCGTGGAACAGCACACTGTCGCCCTTCTGAATGTGTCCCACATACTTGAGAACCTGAGCAGCGGTAAACCATACCTCAGGAATTCCTGCTGCAGTGATGTCGTCCATTGCATCGGGAGTATGCATCAACTCGTTGGGAGTCGCAATCACATACTCTGCGTATGATCCACCACCGACAAGTCCAAACACTCTGTCGCCGTGCTTGAACTTGGAATTCTCAGTTCCGCTTCCAAGCTCGGCCACGGTTCCTGCAAACTCAACACCAAGGATTCTGGAAACTCCGGGAGGAACGGGGTAATTGCCCTCACGTTGGACCAGATCCATGCGGTTCAGCCCAAAAGCCTTGACCTTGACAAGAATCTCGCCCTGTCCAGGTTTGGGAGTGGTGACATTGTTGTCAATGTAGATCGCGTCGGCTGGTCCTTTGCCGCCCTTGATTTCAATGGCTCTCATTGTTGTCGAAAGATTGGTTTGTTGTGTATTCCGTCGGTTTGTCCCGGGCTATTTGTACTTGATCTGGGAAGCACGAGTTTGTCAGCAAGGATCCGTACTCTTGGTGGTCGGTGCGAAAACGTACCGGTTTGTTTGTAAGCGATTGCTACCTTCTTTGGAGCCGATATGAAGAAGAACCGTTTTTTGTCAGCAGTGTTTTCCGTAGCCGATGCCTCCAAGGCTGTTTTGTAAGCAAGCCCTGCCCCACACTAGGACGGACTAGGGTTAGCCCAACAGTTCTCTCGGCTCGGAGGAAAAATTATCCAGGACGTCATGTAGTGATTGGATCCGTCGACGCAAAATATGATCATACAAAGGACCATGTTACCGGCAGCCAGTGGCCGTTGACCTGGCTCATTCGCCTTCGATTGGACACGAAAACCCAATAATCTATGGGCACTTTTTGACCAGCTGCAGGCGGCTGAAGAGAATACTGTTGGTGCATACGATCTTGGCTCGGCCCAATACCATAATGGCCTGAGATGGTGTTCCTATCCGTCATTAAACATCCTGGTGTCGTTTGCTACTGGCAAAGTCCTCCTGTTTACTCGAAAACGCGTAATGTAATGCATCGCGAAAAACGCCTGCCCTCGTCCCAAATAGGAAACATCATGATATATACCCTATTGGGACGAAGACACCGCGTCCCGCTGTGTTTAGTTTCGATCTCCTCCCACGCCCAACTGTACAAGCATTTTGCAACATTCATGTCAGTCAGAAGACCTGCGAGACGAGAGCCCATTCGTCCAGCGGCCAGCTCAACTGTTTCAAGCAATGGACTCATCTCCCCAGGGGCCACTCCCGATAAAAAACGGATGAGAGATCTTGTTCGAGACAGTCCCATCAAGAAGCTTCGTTTTGAAAACATCAAGGCAGGAAACGCAGATGACAGTGAGAACACTATCCCTCAATCGCCTCCAAGCTCACCACCGTTGTCCCCTGCGACGATCAACCTCGCCGAACTAGACCACTCGACGGCACCTCCTCTTGCAAGCAGCATATATACAAAAGCTATCTCGCTGTTCCAGCGCGGAACGTCTTATCGGCGGATAGTGGGAAGAGAGACCGAACGAGAGAAGATATATCGGTTCATTGGTCGCAATATTTTGAGTCGCAGCAATGGAGCTCTGTACTTGAGTGGCCTCCCTGGTACAGGTAAGACAGCACTTTTGTCCGATGTTGTCTCCTCACTGTCTGCAGACGTCCCAAAGGACTTCAAATTTGGGGCTCACATCATCAACTGCATGATAGCAGACAAACCAGACCAGATCTTCAGGCTGATCTGGCAGGCTGTCACCGGGGAGTCCAAAGGCATTCCAGCCGAAACGGCGACTGAGGAGCTTGAGAAGCTATTTCTCGCAGACGACAAAGATGCCCCTCGTCAAGTGGTTGTTTTGGACGAGATGGACCACATTGTCACTTATGATCAGGAAGTAATCTTCCGCATATTCCAATGGGCTTTTGCACCCAACTCGAAGCTGATCTTAGTAGGAATCGCCAATGCGCTCGACCTCACCGATCGATTTCTGCCCCGTCTTCGAAGTCAGAAACTAGTTCCCGAAGTTTTGACATTCCTTCCCTACACGTCTGATGGAGTTGCCCATATTATAGAGGAACGCCTGAAGTCGCTTTACGACGTTGACGACGAAACTCGCAAGTCCAAGCCTACGCCACTGATGCATCCCGCAGCTATACAGTTCTGTGCCAAAAAGATTGCCAAAACCACCGGTGATCTGCGAAAAGCATTCGATGTGGTTTCTCTCGGGCTCGAGAAGGTCGCCAGAGACACACCAATTGAGCAGTGCCAGGATCTAGAAACGGCACCCCGAGTCAAGCCCAATCATATTGCCCAAGTATGCTCGTCTGCTTTTGGGGAACCTGCCACGCTTCGTATCAAGAAGCTAAACTTCCAGCAAAAGGCAATACTATGTATCTTGGTGGCATGTGAACGAGAGGGCACGGGATACGCAGCGGCTGGACACTCATTGACGGCGTCCAAATTGTCATCTGCGTTGACTGTTTCGCGACTATTTGATAGATACTCGACACAATGCCAACGAGAAAAGCTTTTTGCTCGATTGTCACTTAACGAATTCTTCGAAGTGACCTCCGCCTTGGAATCGGCAGGACTCGTCAGTGTAGCTGGTGTATGTGGAAGAAAAGGGATGGGTACTCAGACATCCAAGCGCCAGTCAAAGGGTGGAAGCGGAGCCGGCAAGGGAGGGGCTGGTTTTGGGTACCGAGACGACTACGGTCAGCGACGCATTGCGTCTAACGTGCATGCCAAAGATATTGCATCTGCTGTCTCCGACATTGCGATTCTGCGGCCATTTTTCTAACAATATACTTTTTGAATTCTTAACAATGAAGTATGATAAATGTTTTTGTATTGCGTTGTCGTCGCACAGCAGGCGGACGGGCTATGTCGTAGGATATAAATAATTACATGGGGGGCATGCCGGGCATGCATCTGTTAGCAGGGTTGGTTGCTCTTTCCAGCAAATACCGTAGTCTCATAACCTCGGATTCAAGTTCAACGTTGCGAGCCGTAAGCATCTCGCATTTGCGCTCAAGCTCAGCAAACTTCTCAAGACGTCTAGCACGAGATCGTCGAGCAGCCATGGTGTTGCGAGCGCGTTTAATGTTGGACTTTTCATCAACAGTCAACTGAGACTTTGAAGAGCTGGAAGCAGACTTGGGCTTGGTTGTGGTAGCTACAGCGGGGACAAAGGCAATGGAGGAGGACTCCGAAGCTGAAGTGGGACGAGGCGTGTCCATTTCGGATGAAACACCAAAAGTCTCAAACTCAGTCTTGAGTAGTGACTCAAAGCCGTCCAGAGTAGGACCAACGGCCAGAGGCACCTCATTGACACTGGGTTTAGTGCTGTAGTTAGGCTCGGGCTTCTGCTGGGGCACAGCAGAATGAGGTGTTTCATCCTCGTTGCTGGAACAGCCGGAGTCCGATCGGCTGTTCTTGGTCTTGTCCATTCGAGCATATACATTGGAGAGCGACATTGACACAACAGGTACTGTGGGGGCGGGGTCCAGTTGAGAGGGACGGTGATGCTCAGACGGAAGGTCGGATGTCAGCTGGGGAACCTCAGTAGGACTCTCATCAAATAGTGAGTTCCAAGTAGCCGGGTCGGCCGTGGGGGCATACATGGCATCGAGGACTTGATATGAGTCATCTACGTCGAGAGCTGGTGGAGTCATGCACGGCGAATCCGCGTAACCAAGACTCTGCCATTGCGCTTCTTGCAGCTGTATCTGCTCGAGGCGTTTTGCTTGGGTGGAATACAATGGGCTGCCAAACTCTTCAAGGTAGGCAATATCAGTGCTGGGGGCGAATGCTCCCAGGCCGGGCACCTCTAGCTTATTCTTGGTTTCATTGAGCTGATGGGTGCTGGTATCATTCTCGTCGTGATCGTATGCAGAATCAAAGACGCGAATATAAGCCATGACGAGGAGTGACTCAGGTATGCAGGTTGCTCAAAGGTAAAGTTGCTTTTTTGGGAGTAAACGGCTGAAGAGAGGGTTAGGTCCAATGCTAAGTGATATTGGGTGGCGTTGGACGGTGGCGTAGCTGGTAGGTCACCGGAAGAGTACTAATCGCAGAAAACGTCAACAAAGAAAACTCTGCAAATTTTAAACAGTAGACAGAAACGCGTAAGCTTGGTGAATTACGCGCGGATTGTGTCTGGTTCTGTGCTTGTTGCTATTGATGCAACGGTGAGTCAGGCAGACCGGGTGGCAAAAGTGAGTGGTATGAGTCGTGTGGGGACGATGATTCGAACAACGCTTTCGCGATGTTGGATGGACGGTCACGCGAGTGTTGACAAAATTGCTTGATTCTCGAGAACCAAGTACAATGGCGCGATGATGGATAAAAGCTCTGGTGAAATAACTGGTTGGAACTGCAGAGGTTTCAAGCGGAACGGCGTTATATATACAAATTCAGGTCTCCATGTGCCGCACAGGGCTCGGGGGACTATATCGCCGCCAAGAACGCGGAGTGGGTTTCGCGGGGTGCGGCTACCAGCCCGCGCAGTTTGCTATAACCAAATATGGGTGTAATCGTATGTGGCAAATTCCGAGTTAATCATAACATTTAAATAAATAGCTAGTCCTTTTTATCGATGTCCATCTTTTCAACCGGTTGTGGCAGAGCTGTGGCTTCCAGGACTTGTTCATCTGACTCGAGAGTAGACTTGGGGCCCGTGAACCACTTGCGAGCGTCCACAAAGTAGTATAACATGCACCCTATCCAAACAAACCCGTTGATAAGACAACAGTAGTTCATTGCATCGGGCTCAGGGTTGGGCCCTGATGCAGGCCACTGAGAGAGGACTGTGACCGAAAAGATGAGCCATGCCATGGCAATAAACCCATTGACTCTGGACCAGAAATGACCCAAGAAAAATGGTCCAGGGGTGAAAGCGTCTTTGTCGTACCATAAATGTCTGCTAGCAATTGGCAAGAACCAAGCTAGTCCGTTTGACGCGGGAGCAAGGGAGAACAGAGCCTGGGCGGCGGTGGTGTCAACCAACACAAGAAGTCCAATAACAATGGCAATAGTGCCGTCAAACCATAGAGCGCGAACTGGCACACCGTACGCGAGGTTAATTTTTCTGATGAATCGAGAAAAAGGAAGAGCACCATCACGAGAGAAGGCCCAGGTTTGACGAGATGCAGCAATCACAATAGAGAGACCCATGAACCACTGCACGATGAAGAGCAGGACCATCATGGCGACAGTCCACTTCTTTCCAAGCGCATTGAGGTACAGCTGCGCCATGGGCTGGCCAATGGAGGTATTGATGATGCCAGAGTAGTCATCGATGGCGGCAGCGAGAATGGCCATGACGGCAAATCCTAAAATGCCACAGATTCCAATGGATAGAGTCATGCCCAGAGGAACAGCGGTGGCAGCGTTACTGGCTTCCTCGGACATATGAATACATGAGTCAAACGCACCAATGGTCCAGACACAACTCATCATGGCCAAGAAGAACGCCCAGGCGTCGGGCCAGCCGGTGAGATTCAAGCTCTGAGTGAAAACGTACTTTCCAGAGTTGATTTTCTGGGCACCGATGGGTACGGCTATGCAGGTGATCACAATCACAATGAAGTTGAGCACAATACACAGTCCCTGCAGACGGGACAGAACTTTGGTAGCAACGGATCCGATTGCCATGTGGCTCAACACACACGCCACAAAGATTCCGTACGTCATGTACTTTGTGGGCTCAAAGTGGCCCGTGATGGCGGGGATAGACGCAACCATCCCGGCGAATCCGTAGTCAATGGATACAAAGCCACCAATGAGTCCAAGAGTGTTAGCGTAACCCGCCAAGAAGCAGAGGGGCCTTCTGATGCGGGGAGGAGCAAACTTGAAGGTCCACCAGTAGAGTCCTCCAGATGTAGGAAGGGCCGAACCCATTTCTCCGAGAGCCATTCCGACGGTGAGAATGAATATTGATGGAATCAACCAGCCCCAGGACATTCCGACTGGACCAGCAGCCATAGAAAGAGTCATGGTCGAAGCAATGGACGGCAGCAAACTCATGATACTGAAGGCGATACCAAACACCTCAATGACCGAGAAGTTACGCTTGAGCTCGGGTCGGTAGCCGAGATTCATGAGGAGCTGATCATCTTTGCTGATGCCTTGATCCTCGGGTTCGAATTTGACATTGGAATTTGAATCTGTGAACGAGTTGTTGGCCGACAGTTGCTGTTCCGATACCGTGCCGGTCTCTGACTTTTGAGATTTGGAGCCAAGTCCAAACATTGCGAGCGAGAAGGGGTATGTTTCACGGTTTCGATTCGGAGAAGGACACCGGTTTTCTCGACGGTCCGTTTCCGAGATCGATCTATGTATATATATATATATAGATAGATATGTTGGCAATGTCAATCTACCCCGCTTGAATGGTGGTACATGCATAAGCTCGCCCTGGAATGATGCAGCGTCGGCAGACCTGTCAAATGCGAGCAGCCCAACAAACCCAAGGACAATCGGTATCTAGTCAGAAGCGGCGAATGCGTAACTGCCGCGGCGGACAATACGATTGGGGCGGGTCAGAATCAATGCAGCAGTTGCTGTACAGAGTAGGTCGTCCTGGTGATGGTTGGCCCTGTAGTGGATATACACACGCACCACGCAGCTTGTGTCAGCGATATGTCAAGAGCGCCCTGAGTAGGGCTGATGCGCCTGCGGTTGCGGCGATTGTGGGGGATGATATCATTACTTTTGCCGCCCGGCGGGTAAACACCAATCTATAGGCTATAATGCTTGTTCCATATTCCCCATGAGGCACGCAGACGCTCGATCGTTGCGGCGCAGCTCGTTTGTCTGCAACCTCGAGTGCCATTCAGGCGGCGGTAGAGCGGGGGTACACGTCTGTTTTGGGCAAACGCAAAGCACGGCTTTATCCTTATCCACGGCAGACAAACTAAGTTTATAGGGTCGGACTGGCATAAAGTGTGAGTTTTTCGCGCCTTGCACTTATTGCAAAATAATGGCAAGTGCACGGATCCAAGCCTTTCAAAAGCATGCGCCCAGCAGGATAAGCATTACCCGCCTAGAGCACCATACTTTGTCATAAGCTCGTGTTTAAACCCTGCATCTTCCAGGGGTACCCTTATCCAGGGCAGGGCTTTGACAAGGGTTATCAACTCCCCGGCCGGAGCTGTGTCGGTCAACACTTCACAGAAACACAAACACAAACACCGATGGAAGCCGCCCTCCACCTATTCATGGCAGGTCGCGTGCCTCTCGGAGGGGTCTGATGCACACTGGCGCAAGTGTACCTTTTAGATCCTGGCAACGTAGAAGATAGCCAAGGCTGCACCTCATCTTGGCATATCTTATCTAATCTACGGGGGTAGTCTATCAACCGTTCGTGCGAAGTATAAGAAGCTGAGTTGATTTGATTGTCCTCTCTATTATCTGAGTTATTTCCACGCACAATCCGGGAGAGCTTTGAGGACGGGGCCATCTTTGAGGTGGAAAAAACAAACGGATTGCACAAAAAGAAATTGGGTCAGCGGCCGGTGCGTCTAATGCATGCATAGTTTACAACCTCGTCCGGCACATTCACGGACCTCAAATCTAGCTGAAGCTATTAGAAAGCGGGGTTCGACGGTGAGTGAGGTAACGAGCTGAAAAACTGTTGCAGCAAGAAACAAGACTCGGAATTTATGACGGAAATGGTTAAAGGTATGTGGAAATTTTGAAATGTTGAATAAAATCATCGACTCAAATTAGCTGCACCACATTGCTTTTTGCTCCCATCGCTGTTGGTTCTCCGAATGTACACTGTCTATCATCCCTGCAAATTTGAGCTTGCTCAAGGCTGCGAACAGTAAATCCTAGCGAAGCATCACCATAATTTGACCCAAAGGACAAACGTTTTAAGAGAAGAGTCGGAATAGCGATACATGGGGCCATAATAAATGCTATTCAAGCCAAGTCAAGTCAAGTCAGCAGTCAGAATGAGTATAGTAAATGAATATTCAAGTCAAGTCAAGTCAGCAGTCAGAATGAGTATAGTAAATGAATATTGAAGTCAAGCCAAGTGTCAGCGGGCTGACATCTATCAGACAGCTTTAACCTTTGTCGAACCCCCTGTCAGCCTCGCCTTAACCCTTCTATAATAGTCAAACATGATAAACCTCCTTAGGATCATAAACAAAAGCAGCTTGCGAGGCAAATAAAACACCGCAAACCGAATAAGCCCTGCTTGACTGCCGTGCCAAATATGCTCTGGCGAGTGAGTTCTATTAACCGAAGACACCACCTGCTTGGCAAATTTATCTGGAGCCATGGGTTTGTTCTTGACGGCAAGCTGGCGACGCATCTCGAAACTAGACTGTGCATCCCTAAAGAGGGAGTCAGAGGGAATGGGTCTTGTATCGGCGATGTTTGTATCCACGCCACCGGTAACAATAGTGACTACATCGACGCCGAAAGGAGCGAGTTCGAGCCGGAGGCTTTCAGAGTATTGACGAACGGCAGCCTTGGAAGCTCCATAGACGGAGCCCCAGGGGAAAGGCACGGCACCAGCCACGGAGCCAGTCTGGACAATCTTACCCTTGGCCTGGATCAGAAGAGGCAGGTATGCATGGATCATGCGAATGACTCCGTTAAAATTGACATCAAAGCACTTGTTGACGTCAGAGATAGCCACCTCAGCACCAGGCATGGTACACGACTGACCAGCATTGTTGAACAAGAAATCGAGGCGGTTGCCGCAGATTTTAACCACCTTGTCCTTCATAGCCTGGATGGACTCTTCACTAGTAACGTCCAGCTCATAGGTATAGATCCCCATTGCCTCGAGGTCTTCCATAGCAGAAAGCCGACGAGCGCCGGCAAAAACAATGAATCCTTGAGCAAAGCATTGCTTGGCGAGAGCCTTGCCGATTCCGGACGAACAGCCAGTGATGAGAGCGAACTTGGCCATGTAGCGGGACCGAACCTGGCCGTCTTTATTTATATTTAAATTAGTCGTGTGGGGTAGCGCGATTCACCCCACAACCGAGGCAGGGCAGACATGCATGGGAACGCAACGACAAAAGCAAATTTGAGAAATGCTCGACAAAAGCCAGAGAATAATGGTGAGTAGGCATATGTGGACGAAGTGGCATAGCTTCAAATTTGCATATAACCTAATATATTGAGATGATAATGATAAGACTAGACTCTCTGATAATGCGGGATATGAACTCGGTGACCTCGACCACCAGTACGGCGAGGCGTGCCGCTGAGAGTGGGAAATCGCTCTTCTTCGCCAGTTCTAGGTCCCAAAGTGTAGTAAAGCTTTGGGTCTGTAGGCAGGCTCTCCGTTCATCAAGATCGAGTCGCGGAATTTGTCAATGAAAGCGTCTCTGCCTTGGCTGGCTAGTAAATTGAACACGTAAACGGAAGCAGCGATTCTAGTAATTGGCACTTGCTAATTGGCATAGCACAGGTCGCAGACCTTGTCGGAATTGAACATTCCCCATTTTCTGCCAGCACAGGTGTTGGCAATGGGAATGATCTGCTTGGGGTCAGTGAAGTTAACAATGGCGTAGCCCATATTACGCTTGTTAACAAAGTTGATGGGAAGGTACAGGAAGTCGTATGTGTAAGCGTTGGTAACATCGAGATACTCCTTGAGCGCAACCTGAGTGACCTTGTTGGGAATGTTGCGGAGAATAATCGTAGTGCGCTTATCCTGGCCAATTACAATTCTATGGACATAGATTGCATTGAGCAAGGCTGGTTAGCCCGTCACCTCACCCAGTTTGCCTTGTTGTCACCTCTGGGAATCAGTGGGTCGACAACTCTCATACGGGAAGTTGCGTTAGAGCAGGCTGTGTGCGATGGCGCGAACGAGCATTGGCGTTGGACGCCGACAGGCGGACAGGCGCCCAAACGTTCCTCTGTCAGCAGGTGCAGCAGGTGTGCGGATAAGCCTGCTTCGGTTGAAACCGATTGGTGGGCACGCGGAGGCGGAGGAAGAGAAGGTACTGCGAAACGATGCGAGGGCCAATTTGCGCTTCCCATTGCAATACCGATACCGGCAAGCGCCCAGACGATCTTCTGTCACCGGTGCAGCAGGTGTGCGGGATGGAAACCGACTGGCGGGGAGGCGGAGGCGGAGGAACAGAAGGTACGACGGAACCATTCGAGGGTGCAGACCAGTTACTGTCTAGCTCAAGCTTCAATAAACTAGCATACGACTCGCGGGTGATGGATACGCGTTGGAATTGCAGCAGAGAACTGCGCTCAAAGACGACCCGAATACATGTGGTGTTGTCATCCCTAGAGCACAGCTCGTAGCCATGCAGGTTTCCGATTCCGCTGAGGTAATCCACTATCGATGACAGCTGAGCATCAACAATTTCAGTGGGCATGGAAGCTGTAAAGGCCGTGATGTCAAACACCCAGTCCACGACAAACATCATGCGGCATGTGCAGCACGCATCCGCAAGGTGCTTGTAGATGGCGTCGCAGGCCAGTTAGGCATCCCAAATGCGCTCAAAGTACAAGTCAATGTAGCTGGGACGATGGTCAATGACATTATTCGCCAGCTCAATTGCAGTATCTGCATGGTCACCTTTGATGTCGATGACGCGAATTCTACAGGTTTTTAGGGTTGGGGCCGCGCGGGTGCATTTACAGCCTCACAACCTTGAGTCTTCAAGAAGGTCGGCATGCCGCTGAGTATTCAAGAAAAACTCCAACTCATTCAGGCAATTAAGAAACTAGACCCTAACTTCTCAGAGAAAGAGCTCAGCTCAGCGAAAAGAGACTCCAGTGCAGGCGACAATTCCAATGTTTCGAAAACGCTAGATCAAAATACGGTGCAACTACTTGGGCAAGTAGCCCCATTTCGCGGCGAAGGCGACCAGTCTGCCACTGCATGGATTGAGCGAGTCGAAAACTTTTTAAGACTATTCAGATTGTCACATGAATCCATCGAACCGTACATTTCGACTTATCTCCTTGACAGTAAGGCTACAGCGGCATATTATAAAACTCTCAATGACAATCTTAACAAACAACAAGAATCTCATGACCACCAGCACAATTGTGGAAAGTCCCAAATCAATGTCACGGCCGGTGGTGATGGTACCCCGAGCACAGTGCCTACGGAAAAGACCAAATATCTCACTTGGAAAGAAACCTGCAAGATTATTATGCAATTGGATAACCCAGTTACAAGAAGCCTTATATTGCACGATAAGCTACAACTATTGGCCAGAGACTCCGAAATCAGACACAATGTCCAGCGATTGGCAGCGTTCCGCGCCCTTGAGCGGGAGCTCGATCCGGCTCCTCTTGGTGACCGCCTATACTGGCTATTTCTGGTCTGTCCGTGGTGTAAAAGTGATGTGCTGCGGTTTTTGGGCGAAAAAAAAGAAGCTTCGCTGGACGACGTGCTCCAATACATCTGTCACAAGCAAACAGGCGGCGTGGAGGAAAACCCTCCAGCCCCATCCAGTACTAATCCTAGCAATGGGATTCCGCCTTTGAGTGCAGAGGCAGAGGTTTTTGAAACCTCAAAGGGGGAGCGAACCTGCTCGTATTGTCATAAGTCGGGCCATCGCGCAGCGCATTGCTTCAAGCGTAAAAAAGACCTGCGGCATCCTAGCAGAGACATCCGCTGAGGTGGCGGTGGTGATAGGGCGTCACCAGTGTATAGGCAACCACTCATTGATGGTTGCACGCGTATAAATATCTGTATCATCGTACAGTTCTATTAGTTGTTGGTCCAAAGGGCGCGATTTGGGGAATGAGAATCGGCGGTATTCATCGAAGATCATGGTGAGAGACCAGTCTTGCAATCTTCGTAAGCAGCCAACCAGACACCCTGTGCGATGTTTTCCTCTATTGCAGTGGATGAGTATAGGGTGATTTGCTGGGTTGATGACAATCTCCAGTGCTTGCGTAATCACCGAGTGGGGTACATGGACAAATGGTTCCTTGTTTCCAGACATGCCCACTTGAAAGAACTCGATGTTGTTCTCCTTGAGAAACGCCAGGTTCTCCTCTGGGTATGGTTCAGGTATCAGCACCAACACACTCTTCAGGCGGAGGCTCTGAAGGTAGGCAAAGTTGTCTGGACGAGGAAAGCTGCTCCGGTAGACTCCCTCTACCACCATGCTGAAGTTCTCTGGTATCGTCCAAGACGTGAGAGGAAGCACGACATCAGAGTCTGCGTGGCTGGGGATTGTCACTGACGCCGAGGTCGGCTCGTTCTCGGCATTCTCAATCTCATGGGCTAATATAGAGCCTGCCCCCTCTCTTACTTCTGCCACTGCAACAGAAGTCGCTAATCTTGACGGAGACTTTGTCCCATCATGGGCTTCAATTGGACTGGGGTGATGACGACCCATGGTTGATGATTGCTGACTTGTTGCCGAAGCATCGTGGGCGTATTCCATTGATCCAGCCTGGGCTTGCACGGCAAACTGACCTAGCACAATCTACAAACTCAGTCTCTTATCTGGAATGGATGACACTTCAATGCACGAGCAATCTAGCGTTTGTCACTGGAAGCACAGACAGACCAGGGTCAAATCGAAAACAACCAAACGTCAGCTAGCAGTGCAAATGCCAACAGAGAACGAAAAATTGTGCGAATTGAGACAATGCGATCGTTCCAATTCGGTTCGAGTCGGTTCGATCCGAATCCAGGCAGGTCGAGCGCCGGTGCTGGACTGGTAGTCTGACTAACCGTGTAACACTCCTGTGCTGCCTGCTTACCCTTCAACGGACCTTGCCCTTGCCCGATACCCTCAAAATGATACAAGCTCTAAGGGAGCAGAGGGGTGGTGACAGGGATGCCATGAATGTGGCCCTAACCCTGCCGCACCGGAAGGCGGCAGGGAATTAAAGCCGAAGGGTAGCGATTGGTAAGTCCGTCGGCGAGCGAATGAAACATCTTCTAGCGAAGATGAGGGACCTGAGTGCCGGTTGAGCGGGGGACAAGGTCGCAGTTGTTTATTTGCAATGAACTCGCACTACTAGACATTTTTTCGGCAGCGCGTCTTTCAAAAGGTAAACCGTTTGTATTAGGCATGCATGGCAATTGGCCCGTGTGAACCCTCGCATACGTGGGGCTTTGCTTTTCTTGCCACATTGGGAGAGGCGGCCCTGCCCTTCAGGAAAGGCTGGTGAGCTTAAGCCATTGTGCTACTGGTACATTTCTAATTGACAGTGTCTAGCTGACGAAGAGTGTTTGCACCGGTTGATTCATAGGAGGCTGACGCAGTTGGCCCTTGGGCAAACAGTTGCTATTCATATTACCCCGGATTCCAGTCGAATCAGTGGGCAATCACCACTAACAACAACCATCCCTACCGACTGATGGAAGACAACAATCACCGGAAAGGAAACTCGGCTCTCCGGAGGCTCTCGTGGACTCGTCGGCATGGAAATATAGGCAGCGGCAATGCTAATCAGCACCATAGATCCTCATCTACGAGTTCAGCGGGCTCGTCGAATAGTGCATATGGAGAAGAGCCGAGTTCGTCACAAGGCATGACCGACATTCCTCTCGACACCATTCGCAGTCAAGAGAGATACAACCCGCGTGATAGTATTCGTGAAGAAATCGAGAGATTTGATAACAGCATGGCGTCGCGACCACCGCCGGATGTTAAGCCGGGTATTGGATACTCGACACCGTCCGTTGCCACCGGCGAACAGCGTGGTGCGCCTGTTAATCCCTTTGAGTCCGAAACCTCGGGAGTGACTATTCCTGAGAATTCCTCGAAGGAGCCACTTCCAGTCCTCCCAGACTTTCGACGCAAGCAGTCGCGAGTTCACCGGGTGGCAAACAGCATCAAACGCAAGGAAACCAACTTGCGCCGTGGCATCTCCAAGCGAGTTCCATATCTGGACAAATATCTTGGCCTCAAGGACGACCTGATATCCAACATGGACCGCAAGCTGTACATCAATCAGCCGTTGCCTGACGATGAGCTAGATCCAGAGTCCGGGTATCCCAAGCAGGAGTACCCGAGAAACAAGATCCGGACGACAAAGTATACCCCGCTTAACTTCATACCCAAAAACCTGTGGTATCAGTTCCACAACATTGCCAACATCTACTTTCTCTTTATTGTAATTCTCTCGGCGTTTCCGATTTTCGGAGTCGTCAACCCGGGTCTTTCAGCTGTACCTATTATTGCTATTGTGGTGATCACTGCCATAAAGGATGCTGTGGAAGACTACAGACGAACGATTCTGGATTCGGAGCTCAATAATACTCGGACCGTGATCCTGGATGGGTTCCCTAACCACAACGTTGTCGAGGAGAACATCTCGCTATGGAGAAAAGTCAAAAAGGCTTGCACGCGGGCAGTAAAATCAACATACCACTTCTTTACTCTTTTCTCCAGCAAGGGACGGAAAGAGCATAAAACCCGGAAGCGGGCTGAGGCTGATCCTGAGTTTGCCATGCGCATAGGTCAGAAGCGCAATACGATTGAGCTCAATGACGATGTTGATCTGAGATCTCTCTTCTCAGTTGAGGAGTACGTGTACGACCGACCACCGCGGGAGTCATTCCAGGGTAGAGTGAGAGACACTAACACGTATAACGACGACTCTGGTGGCACTCGCCGTGTCAATTGGCGCGATGATGGATGTGTTGTGGACTCGACGGTGTCGGTCAACGACACTGCTCGATTCCGAGAAAACTATTGGAAGAACATCAAGTGTGGTGATATCGTGAAGATCTACAACGACGAGGAGGTTCCAGCGGACGTTGTTGTGCTCAGCAGTTCCGATCCGGACGGCGCCTGCTTTGTTGAAACGCGCAACCTTGATGGTGAGACTAACCTCAAGGTACGTCAGGCACTAAGGGCAACTTGTATGATCAGGCGAGCAAAGGATTTGGAGCGATCCAAGTTTTGTCTTGGAGTGGAAAGGCCCCACGCAGGTCTTTATGCGTTTAATGGAGTTCTGGAGTGGGAGGAGCGCCGCAACTACACAACACCCTCATCAGAGTCGCGAACCGACATCAAGGGAGAATATTCTGCTGTGACCCATACCGACCCCGTGTCTAATTCTGCGTCTGGATCTGAGCCAACTCGCGAGGGATCATCGAACTCTGCCGCGAGCTCTGACTCTGGTCTTAGCCGCATCCGCACGGAGCCTGTTTCAATCAGCAATGTGCTCCTTCGTGGTTCGTCGCTGCGTAACACAAAATGGATTATTGGAGTCGTGGCTTACACTGGTGTGGAGACCAAGATTATGCTCAACGCTGGAGTGACCCCCACCAAGAGATCGCGACTGATGAGACAGCTCAACTTCAATGTCATCTGCAACCTTGTGTTTGTCATTGTGTTGGCATTCATTGCAGGAGTGGTTGAGGGTACGTATTACGCCAAAAACGACACATCGGCTACGTACTTTGAGTTTGGCAGTATTGGCGGCTCGGCTCCTGTTGATGGACTCATTACATTCTGGGCTGCTGTCATTCTCCTACAGAACCTGATTCCAATCTCCCTGTACATTTCCATTGAGATTGTGCGACTGATCCAGGCGTACCTCATCTACTCTGACATCCGCATGTACTATGAGCCTGTAGACTACCCTTGCACGCCAAAATCCTGGAATATTTCTGATGACGTTGGACAGGTTGAGTACATCTTTTCCGACAAAACTGGTACGCTCACCCAGAACGTCATGGAATTCCGTAAATGTACCATTAATGGCGTGTCCTACGGTAAGGCATTCACGGAGGCAATGTACGGTATGCTGAAGCGAGGACAGCAGGCGGAGGCGGCAGACCAGATTGCTGAGAGCGCTAATTCCGAAGTGGAGGCTGAACGGCATGAAATGCTTCGCGTGATCAGGGAGAAGTACGACAATCCGTACCTCTTTGATGACGAAGTTCAGGTTGCTTCGGTGGCTCTAGCACGGGACATTTATGGAGCATCTGGCGACATTCAACAGAACTATGTTCGCGACTTTTTCTGTGCCCTGGCTCTCTGTAACGATGTGCTGCCAGAGAAGGTTGGCGAGGACAAGGAGAAGCTTGTGTTTAAGAGCCAAAGTCCTGATGAGGCTGCTTTGGTGACGACCGCCAAGGATCTCGGTATCTCGCTCGTGGACCGCAATCGAGACAAGATTGTCCTTAATATTGAGGGAGAGTTGCATACCTGGGAGATTCTTGGCCAGTTGGAGTTTACTTCTGCGCGAAAGCGGATGAGTATCATTCTCAAGGACGTGGAGACAAACGATGTTGTCCTCTACTGCAAAGGAGCTGATTCCGTGATGTACAAGCGGCTGGGTGAGGACGTGAATGAGACCATGCTGAGTCAGACCACGGCCCATCTCGAAGAGTTTGCCAATGAGGGTTTGCGTACTCTCTGTATCGCGAAGAAAGTCATGTCTTGGGATGCATTTACTGCTTGGAATACTCGCTACCAGGAAGCTTCTGCTGCCCTTCAAGACCGAGAGGACAAGATGGAAGCCATGGCAGATGAGATTGAACGGGGACTGTCCCTCATTGGAGGTACTGCTATCGAGGACAGGCTCCAGGACGGAGTGTCCGATACCATTACACTTCTCAGTGAGGCTGGATGCAAACTGTGGGTTCTGACTGGTGACAAGGTGGGTACAGCCATCAACATTGGATACTCGTGTAACCTACTCACCAACGAGATGGAGCTGATGATCATGCAGCTGCACAACGCCACCATCAAGGAGGTGGACGACATGCTTTCGTCGTTTCTGTACGACAAGTTCAGCGTGGAGTACAGCAACGATCTTCTCAGAGAGGCAGCAAAGGACCATAGCCCATGTCCTCCAAGCCATGCGTTTGTGATTGACGGCGAGACCCTTGCGGTTCTGCTGAGTGACCCTGTGACATGCCTCAAGTTTGTGTTGCTATCCAAGTTCTGCAAGAGTGTTCTTTGTTGCCGAGTCTCGCCAGCTCAGAAGGCCACTGTTGTCAAGCTGGTGCGACAGACGCTCGATATCACCGCGCTTTCCATTGGTGACGGAGCCAATGACGTTGCAATGATCCAGGAGGCCGATGTTGGAGTAGGTATTGCAGGACTCGAGGGTCGCCAGGCCGTCATGTCTAGTGACTATGCTATTGGACAGTTCCGATTCTTGCAGCGTCTACTTTTGGTACATGGACGGTGGTCGTACAATCGTGTTGCTGAGCTGTGTGCTAACCTGTTTTACAAGAACGTTGTCTTCACATTGACGCTCTGGTGGTATGATGTTAACAACTCGTTCGACGGCTCGTATCTGTTCGACTACACTTATATTACCCTGTTCAACCTGGCATTCACCTCATTGCCCGTTATCTTTATGGGATTCTTGGATCAGGATGTCTCTGATCGGGTGTCTCTGGCAGTTCCTCAGCTCTACCGCAAGGGAATTCTCCGAAAGCAGTGGACCAACACCAAGTTCTGGATGTACATGGCAGACGGAGTGTACCAGTCTGCGGTGTGCTACTTTTTTTCGTTTTCCGTCTTCTTTAATGGTGGTTTTGTGACTACGAACGGTCGGCAAGTCAACTACAGAGAGGCTTATGGTGTCTTCACCGCAACAGCAGCCATCATTGCCTGTAACCTCTACGTGCTTATCAATGAGTACCGCTGGGACTGGCTGTTTTTGCTCATTGTTGCCATCAGTATTCTGCTTGTGTTTACCTGGACTGGGATCTATACCATCTTTGTTGCTTCTGCGGGTTTCTACAAGGCTGCACCTCAAGTATACGGCACGCTGCCATTCTGGGCCAACTTGTTTCTGCAATTGGTTACATGCTTGCTTCCTCGATTCGCATGCAAGGCGTACCAGAAGATTTTTATGCCTTATGATGTCGATGTCATCAGAGAGCAAGTCCGCACCAACAAGCTGGAATATTCGCTTCCCGATGACAGTCTCGTTAATCTGACTGACGAGGACCGTGATCCTGGCAATATGTCAATTGACAGCCGGCGTAGCACACCAGAACCACGCACCCCACCTAATGGCCACATGGCCTCCTCACCCCCGGTACGTCCACCGTCGGTAGTTGTGACTGACAAGTACGACTAACCGGCAATGTAGTATTTTGGTTTTCCATACAATTAATGCTAATACTGATAATTATACCTTTGAAATGACATGCCGTAAGTAAGTTCTATTGTGTTGCTTGTGTCTTCGGGGCCGATGATCTGCGCTCTTGAACAACCCGCAAGAACTGGGAGAGTAGCATGACGAGCATGGGTCCGCAGAGCGGGAGATAGATGGCTATTTTGTGCTCATCCGGGAAATATGCTTGTTGGACCATCATTTTGTCGAAAAACGCCGATTGGGAGCTCTGCATCGCCTGCCCTGCCTGCTTAAGCGCAGTGGTCCAGTTTCCATCGTCAAGCGAGGCCAATGACAATTTTATGGATTGTAGGGTTTTGTCGACGGCAGCCATGACAGGTTTTGGGATAGCAATAGTTGCTAAAGACTGTGACAGTCTATGCAAAGACCCCAGTGTACTTGAAGCTTCCAAAAGTGTGCGCACCGTAGAAAGTCGCGCGAGCATGTCAAGTCGGATAAGCGGTGACTTGGGTGTCTGTGGCGCACCAACCAATGTCAAGAATTGACTCGAAAAGATTTCAAACGCCGACTGAAGGTCTTCGACGGTCAGGTTGGATTTTCCCTCTGGATTGTTCATAATCACCACTCCTCCCCATTGTGGGATGCTGAATGAGTTAGTAGAAGAGTTCTCAATTACCATAGGAGTTTGCGCGGCGGATGGAATGTACAGGATGAAGTTGAGCGTTGGATAAGAGTAGATGGATGTCAGGCTCCATTCGGCCGAGTTTACAAAGGTCGAGAGTCCGTCTCGTGGAAGTAGCCACTTTCCGTCGTTTTGCTTTTCAACCTCGCAACCAACGCGAGAGAAATACTGAACCTGGCTGTCGACCGTGATTTCGGAGATTCGTGAGTAGGCGGTACGCAAGGGATCAAAGTAGGTCGATATGGCCTTGTCAATATCCCATGAGACAAGCTGGCTACCTCCGTGAAAAAGGGAGAACGTAACATGATACTTGGGAGAATAGTCCATGCTCTTGGATTTTAGGCGCATGCTTTGTTGGCTAAGCTCGGCAACCGATGCAATCTCCTCTTTGAATAAATAGTCTGTGATCACAGTGGCCACCAACTCGGGCAGCCCTTGAGAAGCCAATGTCTCATCTCGGTAGAAGACAATTGTGTCTCTGCCGTCGGGAAGCACTTGAAACTCATCAGTTCGACCCCTTGCGACGTATATGCGATAGGCATTTTTTATGTTCTCAGTGGTGCTTGAGCTTGTTTTGACATCTACACCCCAGAGCGAGATGCCCCTCTCCCTCAGCTCCTTGGCAACAACTTGATGCACAGCCTCTCCCAAGTCTGGAAACATTCCGTTATCCGTGTATGTAATATCATCGGCGTCCACACTGGAAACGATGACTGGAACTGTGATTCTGACAATGTCTTTGATGTGTTCGTCATAGTACACCATAGCTGAATGATCGAGAGGTGCTCGGTAAATACTTGTTGTCAACAGCCAAAGCGGTATGCCAATTGCGATAAAAACAATTACATGGCTGAGCAAGATCAGCCTCCTCACGACTGGCCCATCATTAGCCATTGTTCACAGATCAGAATGCTGTTGTGACGGATTGTGGTGCTAGGGGTGATTTTAGGGTTGATCCCCACAAGCCTAGACTAACAAACAAAAACAACCAAAAGCGAAAAGTAATGTACAGAGATCTATACTCAAAAGCATTGTTCATCCAAGAAATGTATTACCTCATATCCATTGTTGGCTTGAGCAGCGTTACGTTGTCATGGGCATCAGGCACAAGCTTCGAGTAGGGGCGAGCTGCTAGTTGCCTCGCAGTGGTCATACCGCTCATCATAGAGTTGTTGGCGCTGCTATATCTTGAGCCGGGACTCGATGGCGCGCTGTTGCCAGTTCCTCCATTGAACTTCTTTGGTGGCGCAAACTCTATGGACTCAATCATCGCAACGCTCTGTCGCAGTCCACTGGGACTGGGGAGAGCAGTTCCATTTGTACCGTCCCAGTTGTTCAAAGGATTAAACGAAGGCAGCATGTCATCCGGCTTGGCGGCTCCGGCCCTAATTCGTTTTCGTTGAGCAAACGATAGGTCACCCGTACTCTCCGACAAATTGTGAGCACTTGGAAGCGCCTGTAGATCCATAATAGGCGTCACAGCCTTGGAAGGCTCATTGCTCATGGTACTGGGAGCTACGCTACCCGCGTAGTGGCCATTATAGGTGTAAGGGCCCGCGGCGTAGTAGCTGCCTTGGTCTCCGCCATGATAGTAACTACCAGCTTGGTCTTGGTAATAACTGCTGCCTTGATCCTGGTAGTAATTTGGCTCTGGATGCATACCGTACCCTTGGTTGGGGTCCATGTACGGGGCCCCCTGGTAGTATCCATGGTCTCCTTGGTCGTAGTATCCGTTTCCGGCCTCCATTTCTCCGTCTTGCTCATCCTCGTCCTCTTCCGGCATATATTCCCGGTAGATGGAGCGCACTCGGTCAAAATGCTTGGTGTCGGTACGCCCAAGAGTTTTTTCATTCGTAGCGGCATTGTCTGTAGATTCACCCTCACTTTTTTCGGCGGCGGCAGAGCCGGCTGCCGGCTCCTGCTCACGTTTTTGAGCTGACAGGCTATCACGTGCAGCGGTCGCAAAAGCAATAGTGGACTTTCGAGCCGAAACATCAAAAGATGCTTCGCTATGCAAATCTTCGTCGTCATAGTCGCTGTCTTCATGTGACCGGTCACTGGTTCGACTGTGGTCTCGGCTATGTGTAGTAGCACTCAGTATATCTGAATCATCACTGCTCACTATTGAAAACCGTGGCATTTCATGGGCTTGGTCGAGATCTCCCTTGAGTGTGCTGCTGCGCGGCATTGTCGAAGACGACGACTCAAAATGTACGGCTCTATCGTTAGACCGGTCTCTCACCATTGCTAATTCAGGGTCGGCGAGTGTAAGTCTCTTTCCCAGTTTACTCAACGTGTCAATACTGCTTGTATCTGGAGAGGTACCTGGAGTTCCGCCTCCAGCAGACGCGCCAGAGAATATCTGGTCGCTGCGGTTCTCACTGCCGGTGCTATCATGTCGATTGCCGTTTGCTGAATCGTGAGAACTAGTGCCCGAGATGCCACTTGTCTCGGCAATAGTTGACATTTGCTCGTGTCCTGACGCATGCGCACCGGCGCTAATACTACTTCCAGTGCCACCCAGGCGATTGTTTGTAGGAGGAACAGCGACAGCCGGAGGAAGGCTAGGTACACTGTCTTTCGATGTAGGAGATGTTACCACGTTCCTTAACGAGCTTTGGCTAGAACTAGCAAAGCGAGTCCCTCCTGCGCGAGCTACGTTGTATGGCGACGACAGAGAGGAGTCGGAATGGGAGTAGATCGATGCATTGGATGGGAACGGTCCTCCTCCAGCGCCGTTTCGTGATAATTGGAAGCTAAGATCAGAGTTGCTGCGTCCGTACGGCGAGGGATAGGCATCATTGCCGTAGTTGTAGGACCCGTTTGTGATGTTGCTCCGCACAGTGCGGATTGTTTCCAGAGAGCTGCGCTTGGGGCCGTTAATGAAATCCAGTCGAGGGGCAAACTTTTCGGACTGCATGCCGAAGTGCTCTGTGTCGTCGACGTCAACGTCAATATGACGATCCGCGAGATCCTCCCGCTTTAGCTTGCGGAGATGTCTAAAATGCAAAACAATTAGCACAAGCATGGCTATACCAAGCGGAACAGCCACGCCCACTCCGATAGCAATTGAGTTGGAGCTCTCAGGCTTTTGGCACTCAGGCGAGTTATTGTTACCAGAACAATGAGACGACTGGACCGCACGAGCGTTAAGAGTAGTATCCGCTCGAACCTCAAGACCCAATCCAGCCCGCTCAATAAGACGATGGTAGTATTCCTCGTTGGTGAGCTCAGACTCTGGACGGGTAGTTGTTGTGGGCGTGGCCAAAAGATTCTCCGACTTGTGCAGATCATCTCGACTGCGCGAGTTCATATCCAGTATGTGCTCGATTCGTCTTAATAGGTTAGCAGTGTCATCGTGATGTTTGTCTTTATCTTTGGTGTGGATCTTTCTGACTCCGCCAATCCTGTTGTGCAACGAATTGTGAACGGGATCGGCATTGGGATGGTGCTGGTGCCCACTGGCTATCCCAGACGACATTGTGAATTACTATTGGTGTAGAATCAAAGATCGTAACGTCGGAAGTCAACAGAAATGTGCAGACGAAAGATCAAACAGCAATCAAAAAAAAAGGAACAGAAAGCGACAAAAGATATTTGGAGTGAGCCAGGTCGATAGCGGCCAACTAGGTGAAAAAAAGGATCGTATAGGGTCAGGTAAGTGGGTTGGTCGCTACTCCGTCGTCGGTCGGTAGGCGAGTCTCGCGTCGAGTAGACGATCACCTGTCAGTCAGAGTTGTCGTACACAAAGTCTTAGGATAAAGCTTCACCGTTTTGCTACATGGACTGTGGCTCCTGCGGCCCGCTCAGAATGGGTTGTCCGTGCCGTATAGAGAAACACTAGCCTCGCAATTGAGCCGCTTGGCCCAAAAGTATTTAAGGGGTTGAAACATGTTTACCGGCCATTTCTTTTTTGGGAAATCTCGCGCTATTCATCTGAGCCCTAGACCAGGGTTACTCGCGCGCAATGCGTGTCCATGCCCCGAAACTTTGGCTCGCTTGCCCAAGAATGAGCCAACACCTTGATGCCACACCTTGGGCTACAGGCTTTGCAAGTAAAAATAGCACCGTCCATGTCCTTGAGCATGTGTAGAATGCATTGCGATGCCCGTTTCGGCAGGGTACCTGTGTGATGGACAGCTGTCTACTACATGTCATGGGCATTACAAGGGCGTGGATAAACAAAACAATGTAAACAGAAACAATTCCTCGCTGTCCGGTCTGCGCCACCCGTTTATTTGCTACTGCTTTCATCTTGCACGCATGTGGCATCGCTGTCCACAGGAAGCGAGACAATCCCCTGAGACCTAATTCGCTTGTGAAACTTGAGCGTGCACCTCCTTCTGCGCCCTGATAACACTTGAATATACTAAACAGCAACAAGCTTGTATCGTCTCGCAGAGTCACGGTTGGCTGACACAAAAAACGTTACTAGGTGGGGCCAACCCTTTACACCCAGGGTCAAAACTGGCATTAGCAAGATGACTGGCCAACAACAGGCAGAGGTTATCTGGTATGTTACATCCGATTTCCGGTCCGACTTGTCTACTGGCTTCTGCCGAGAACGTTATAATAATAGTATATTTCAATGTTCATTCACTCAAATGTATGTGCACCTACAATAAATACAAAAAGCTTCGTCCTCAGGCAAGGCTGCTTGGTCAATTCCATGACCAAAAGTTGGACATGGCTTGATTACATCCCGCAAGATCCCTGGCGTGCTCAGCCTCCTGCATATGTGATTTCAAGTCGGTAATACGGCTTTCGTGAAGAGGATGAGTCGACATAAATTCGGGCACCTTGACGGCACCAACATTCCGAGCGCCCTGTTGAGATTTCTTCTCAAACTGCATCATACGCTGCCACAAATGCACACTCTCGCTAGGATGGAAGCAGGCCTTGCTCATAAGCATCAACCCAATATAATCTGCCTCACGCTCCATTGACCGCGACCCCGGTAATTGAAGCCCAAACGTGATCAAAATTTGTGGTACCCAGTCGGTCGTAGGGTCCACGAGAAGCTTCCACAGCAGTCCCAAGGCGTAGTAGATGGGAGTTTTGGACATTTGTTCGGCGTTGTGCCGGGCAATTTGATGCGCCGTCTCATGAGCCAATACAGTGGCCAAACCGTCCTCGTTTGCACAAATTGGTAAAATATTTCGCACAACAAATACCTTTCCGCCAGGGAGGATCCATGCATTGGGCGGCAGCTCAGGATTATCTATCACATGAATCTTCCAGTCTAAATTCGTAATGTCGGTGGTGTCGCTCGCTTTGATGAGTCGTCGCATCACAGACTTGACCAATTTGACTTCTGGATGGTAATCTGGCATGATGAAGGGACGGAGTTCAGCCATGCTCTCTTGGTATGCCTGTTCTCCCACAGCCCTTTCTTGGTCCTGACTAACAACCATGAAACGCCGTCGCCCAGAAACTGGCGCCGGTTCCAGGTTAGCAACGTAAAAAACTCCTCCAACGAGAGCTGTGCCGCCGATGATCTTTGTTCTCCTGTTCCATTGAAGCCTGGAGTATTGCTTTGATCCGCTGAAGGTTCTGTATGTGGCGTAGTTTCTGCCAGACGCCAGTTGACCCCTGATTGTCCCGCCAGTGGGTTTGTTGAGGGCGCCTAATTCTTTACAGTATCGAAGAGTTCGACAGATCTTCGGGACTAGCATGATCTGTCGATTTGGCGTATCAAGGGCTGTTGATGTATACTAGTGAGGCTTACATGTAACTAAAGCCGCTGGTCAGCCAGATATATTGTGGCAAGTCATAAAGAACGCCTTTCAAAAATCTTGTTGCTTTTGGTTTGCCTGGTTTATTGGAAAGTAGAGCGTACTCTAGTTCACCAATATCGCTAGTATTGCATGGTCCACAGATAGGTCACCATCGCCCAGCCCTGGTGTATGCTATCAAGCTTCCCAATGTGGACCTGCCCCACAACATTGTGAGACTAGGGCCCATTGTATGAACTCACCATATCGGCATACTATATCATATCGGTCAAAGTGAAACTGCAGTTCCATTGTTAGGTTTTCTATCATGATTGCGCTCCTTGCCAAGTTTTTATATCTCCGCTGAGGCTCACTAGCCGACAGGTTTCTACCATTTCGGGTACAAATGTCGGAGACACAAAGATCTATGCCTAATACGCCGGGATATCTGGCTGACAGGCAGATCTGGCGGCAAAACCAGAGCTGAAGCGTAAATGAAGCCCATCAAATTGATCCGCACATTGGGGTGCAAAAAAAGCGCCAAGTTCACTAACTGGTAACCGCGTCCATCTCTCCAAGTTGAGAAACCCACATTTTGATGTCAAAATCAGGTCACCTTTTTCTCCGACCAAAATGCGGGGTTGCCGGGATATAATGTGCGCATGCGGCTGCGTCGTGATATAATCTTCGCTCTATAGTTGATATTCTGGGGTCCGTTTCAAGCGGCTATCTGCAGCCCACAACTATAGCGGCAAAAGCAAGTGACGACTAGTATCTGTATCTTTCAAAGCGAATATCTACTTGACCAAAATTATGACCCCATCAATATTGGGGTACATTAAATCGAGCAACGCTGGGGCTATCGAATGGCTCTGGCGCTATCAGTAACAAAGTCCAATCTAACGAACGATAAGACTGCCGCGTACAGAAACTAGGCATGCCTCAAAAAGTTGACTTAGATTTGACGCTCGCCCAACCCTGCTGAAAAGTCTGGGTTGTGGGAAGGCTCTCGGATCAGCTTTCCTAAATAGGCAGGTAACCCATATAACCGCCGTTTGAGTCAAGCGATCTACCTTTTAGAGACATTGGAGTGGCAATCTCTACAACAAGATAAATAGCCATGGATTTACCTCCTTAGTCTCTTCCTCTTTTCCTTACAAGCGTTCACTTCACACACACACACACACACCATGCGTCATCATCCTTTAGATCAGCTCACGCCCTCTGAGCTCAAGACATGCGTTAGCATGATCACCGAGCATCACAAGGGCAAGAAGCTTCATATTAAAAGCGTTAATATGGAGGAGCCTCCCAAGAGGCTTATCGTTCCCTACCTGCAGGCCGAGAAGTCCAAGCTTCCTCTCCCCCACATTCCCCGCGTTGCCTATGCTCTGTACTATGTCATGGACGACAAACTTGCTGAGGAGCTCTGGATCGATCTTGACAACAACAAGATCACTGCGTTCAAGGCCCTTCCCAAGGGCGTGCATCCTCCCATGGACCAGATCGAGGCCAACCAGATTGAAACTTTTATGTACAAGGTCCCCATGGTCGCTGAGGCTCTTGAGAGATGTGGAATCACTTCTGAGGCCCAGAAGGAGGCTGTTGCTTGCGATGGTTGGATGTACGGATGTGACGATCCCACCGAGGCTCCTCGCTACATGATGTTCCTCATGTACTCTCGCGATCCCAAGACCAACCACCCCGAGAGCAATATCTACGCTTTCCCGCTCCCCTTTGTCCCTGTTTACGACATTTTGGAGCAGAAGTTTGTGCGTGTGGACTGGTGTGCCACTGGCGGAGACGATGATGATGATACCGCCATCAACTACAGTACTCGCACCGACGGAAAGGACTGCCTTTCTCACTGCGAGCCCAGCGAGTACTTCCCCGACCTTGTTCCCAACATGAGAACCGACATCAAGCCCTACAATGTCATTCAGCCCGAGGGACCCTCGTTTTCTGTTGACGGAACTCTTGTTCAGTGGCAGAAGTGGAGATTCCGCGTTGGATTCAACCCTCGTGAGGGTCTAGTCCTGCACGACATTGACTACGATGGACGCAACACCTTCTACAGATTGTCTCTCTCCGAGATGGCTGTTCCCTACGGTGATCCTCGTCCCCCTATCCACCGTAAGATGGCTTTCGACTTTGGAGATGTTGGAGGAGGACGCTGCGCCAATGAGCTTACTCTTGGATGTGACTGTCTCGGAGTCATCAAGTACTTTGATGGCCATCTTGTCGAGCCCAATGGAGAGGTTGTCACCCGCAAGAACGTTGTCTGCATGCACGAGCAGGACGATGGTCTCCTGTGGAAGCACACCAACTACAGAACCGATGTTCCCTCTGTGGTTCGTCGCCGCATCCTCGTTCTCCAGACCATTCTGACCGTCGGAAACTACGAGTACATCTTTGCTTGGCACTTTGACCAGGCTGCTAACATCAACCTTGAGATCAGAGCCACCGGTATTGTCTCCACTCAGCCCATTGACGAGGGCAAGCGTTCGAAGTGGGGAACCATTGTGTCTCCTGGTGTTTTGGCTGCTTCTCATCAGCATATCTTCTCGGTTCGTATCGATCCCGCCATTGATGGACACAAGAACTCTGCTATGGTCCAGGAGACCGAGCTCGTTCCTTGGGACCACAAGAACCCCAAGGGAACCGGTTTCTACAACAAGAAGTCGTTTGTTGACACCTCTTGTGCCTTTGATGCCGATGTCGCAAAGAACAAGTACGTCAAGATCGTCAACGAGAACAAGATCAACCCCATCACCGGAAACCCCGTTGGTTACAAGCTTGTTCCTGTTGCCACTGCCCTTCTCATGGCTCCTCAGGGAACTGTGGCCAGATCCCGTGCTGCCTTTGCAACTCACCACTTTTGGGTCTCCAAGTACAGAGATCAGGAGTTCTACGCCGGAGGTGTTTGGACCAACCAGTCTGCTGTCGAGCGTGGAGGAGTTCAGGAGGCTGTTGACAGAAAGGATAACGTCCGTAACGACGACATTGTTCTGTGGCACTCGTTTGGCTTGACACATCACCCTCGTATTGAGGATTTCCCCGTCATGCCTGCTGAGATGCTCAAGATGTCTCTCATGCCCAACGACTTCTTCATGGCCAACCCCTCTCTCGATGTGCCTCCCAGTGCTCAAAAGTTCAACCGCTCTGTTGAGGTTATGCAGAACAGATGCTGCCAGAAGATCTAAGCGCTTGCATTTTTACTATCTAACGACATTTATGACCACCATCATTCCCTAGGTCAGGGACACCTTTGAATATTGAATGAATTGTACATGTATTTCGAAAATAAATAGTTTGGCTTATTAGTTAGTGGATGGGATCGAGGTTTTGTACTGGTTTGAAAGGCTGCCTCCGGTTGCGCGGTCGATTAGCGCTAATGTCGAACGCCTGCGAGTCAAGCGACGGTTCGCCTGGATCGACGACATCTTTCCTGCGATAGGACTCGAAAGCTTTGTGGTTTGCCTCTGTAGCGAACGACTTTTTGGGCTTAACTGCTTGCCGGGTTGGGCTCAAAACTTGCGTTAGCGGTAGACATTTATTCTGTTGTGCAGTGTGCTGTTTGCCCATGTCATCAGATAACGCTGCAATTTCGTCCAGACTCATTGTTTTGTAATGCTCGCCAAGCTCGGCACCAAAAAGGCACTCGTAGGAGCAGTCTACGCTAGAAACTGTGGCAAAGTACTCATCAGAAGAGGCTGATTTGCTGTACTCCGAGTCGGGGTCTACCAAAATCGAGCGCACTCCAAGAGACTTGAGTCCTAAGGGGTTTAGATCAGTGTCTGATTCGGCGCTTCCAATGAAATAGTAGTCCTTGGACGTAGGAGTCTTTGGAAATGGCTCTGCCGCTTGGGGCCGAGTGTCGAAAGAGTGTTTCACGCGCTTGAAGAATTCAACACTAGGCATTCCAGCAAGGGTCGAGGAATTTGAGCCACCGGGTTGGATTTTTGATGACAGCGCATTTATGAACAGAGCTTGGCGTAGGTTTAGTTGATAAGGCTCGGGGATGTGTTCTTTTTCATTTCGTTTCAAGTTGGTGACAATCATGTCGAAATACGGTCCGTGATTGGACACTACTCCCCAGGGTACACGATGGATCTCCAGTATTTTAGCCAGCTTCCGTACCTCTACGGGCAAATGGAAGTTTGTATGGGCCATGAGCTGCCTTCGAATCTCGTTGATCTTGGCTGCAGTGTAGTCGATCCTGCTGCCCTCTTGTGGAGCTAAGTTTTGTATGGTTTTGACTATAGTTGTTGAGATCCATGCTGCATAGTGCTTGTGTATATCGAACTCGTCTGCCGTGGTCTGCAATGATCTATTGAACAAGCGTCGATGGTATTCGGTGCTCGAGACCAGCTTTGTCCAGCCTGATTCGATCTCATCAGGAGTCACTCGGCTGATGTCGCATATCTCAGCGAATATCTTGCCTGCGCTTGTTTTCCGCTTGAGAGATAAAGAGTCACTCAGCCAAACCCCCCTAACAGTTCGGACTAGAGACATGTCATTAGTCTTAACCGGTGAAGTGAAATTTCAATTCCCAGCACAATTCTATACATACAATTGAGATGCCTCGAGACCCATTAATAGGAATCGTGGGCAAACCCTCGAGCGGAAAATCCACGACTCTCAACAGTTTAACTGATGCTCAAGCTAAGGTTGGCTCTTTTCCTTTCACAACTATCGACCCGAACAAGGCAACAGGATACCTTCAAGTAGATTGCGCATGCTCAAGGTTCGGTAAGGAGGAGAGCTGTAAACCCAACTACGGGTGGTGCAAAAACGGCAAAAGAAACGTTCCTATTCTGCTGCTCGACGTTGCAGGTCTTGTTCCAGGCGCCCATGAGGGAAAAGGTCTCGGCAACAAGTTTTTGGATGACCTTCGTCATGCCGACGCTCTAATCCACGTCGTGGACGTATCAGGCACAACCAACGCTGAAGGCAAGGCAACCCGAGGATACGACCCCATCAATGACATTGAGTGGCTTCAAAACGAGATCTTCCGTTGGGTGGAAGGCAATCTTAAGGATAAATGGGGTTCCATCAAGAGACGGCACACATCTACCAAAAGCTCCTCGGTGGACACGCTTCAGAACCAGTTCAGTGGTTACGGTAGCACCACAGATCTGGTCAATAGAGCTCTTCTGAGTATCAAAGAGCCACTGGGCCCGTTGGAAAAGTGGACCGATGAGCAGGTCAGCACGGTTGTCCGAGCCTTTGTGAGAACTAAATTCCCAACTGTCCTCGCGCTGAACAAGATGGACCACCCCGATGCCGATAAGAACGTTTCGAAAATCTTACGGGAACACCCAGACACAAAGGCAGTTTTGACTTCTGCAATCAGCGAGGTCTTCCTGCGACGGTTGTCCAAGCAGGGATACATAAAATACGAAGAGGGCACGGAATTTGTCGACACAAAAGACGATCTCCCCGATTCTGACCTTAAGCCTCTTGACGACAAGCTAAGGGAACGACTAGAGAGTGTGCGCGACATGGTCCTGTATCGATTTGGATCCACGGGCGTGGTCCAGGTATTGCAGGCAGCGGCAGATATACTTGATCTTGTTCCTGTATACCCAGTGCGCAACATCAACAACTTTGGAGGAGCTCATGTATTTAGAGATTGTCTTTTGCTACGAAGGGGCACCACTGTAGGAGCAGCAGCGCGCAAGATCATGGGCGACGCACCTGTTGCCGTGATTGAGGGTGTTGGTGCCGTCAGAGTCGCTGAAGACGATACCATAGATGTTGGTAAGAACGACATTCTGTGCTTCCGGACAGCTTAGGTGCGCATTAACATATATATTTACATGGCTTGATCGATCTTTTGAAGGTTCTTTTGCTGTGCGGCACCCCCTGGATTTTCCTCACTTCGGCTGACTCAGCCGGAAAATTAGCTCTGAAGGCGGGCTGAAGGTTGAGAGAACGTCACCAAGACCACCATGGAGAAGTTCTCGACCTGGCGTGATCCTGCCACTGGAGTGGCTCCGTTTCTCCCTGCTACTCGGCCCATGAGCGAGATGGCGACGCGGACCATATTTTCCATTTTTGGGGAGTTTTTTCTGGCGTTGATGTCGCTTCCGTGGACTCTATGCTCGCTACTAACTTATATTTGCATTGTTCAGTTCCTTCCTGGCCCCATTGGAAGCTTGTACGTGAGATTCAATCTTCTTCTGTCTTTGCGAGTGTGGAACTTCGAAGTAGGATTCGACAATGCACCTTCGCAATCGGGAAACTCGGGCCAGCGGACTGGTCGATCCCGACAAGATGCTCGCGTACTGCCCCAGGCAGGAGACTTGATTGTGTCCAATTTTACCTCAGCACTGGATATCCTTACTTATGCGGTTATTGGCAACCCCGTTTTTGCATTTCCTGCCGAGCAGGGCCAGTTCAAAATCCAGTCTGCATACGGAGCTATTCTCAAAGCATTGAGCCTTCCGTCTTCGGAACCGCAGGTCGGCCGTAGCCTGGCTGAGATTTGCAAGAGTGCCAAGAAGAGCGGCAGGGTGATTGTGCTTTTTGCTGAGGGAACCACCACTGCTGGTCGCGCTCTCCTCCAATTTCCCAACCAGATCCCAGTCTCGCTTCTGCCATACACAACAAAGGTCTACCCCACGAGTATCAAGTACACCCCTTCTTCGGTGACCACCCCTCTGCCTACTACCTTGTTTGCTTGGCTTTATGCCCATCTGTGCGAGTGGAACAGAGTCTCGATCAGAGTCCGATTCTGCGCCCCTCTTAGCTCCTCAGATGTCTCTTCTTCCAATGATCTAGCAACCACCAATAGCATCAGGGACTCTGTGGCTCGCTCCGGCCGCTTGGCTCAAATGGGAATTGAGTTCGATTCAACATCAAAGCGCAAGTTTGCTGCGTCTTGGAAGAAGGGTCGTTTACGCCGTCTTGCTGAGCGCGATGAATGAATCTAGCCGATAAATATGTGTATATATCTATAAGTATTATCAATTCAATTCAATTCAATTCAATATCATCTACTATAGTCTCATTATCGTACGTCATACTCAGAGAGACAGTGTGTCCATGTATGCCTGATTCAGGCTCTTCTGTTGAAATGTTGTCCGGGTGACGAACTTTGCTAGGATTAGCTACTCATAGATAGGGGAAAAAGCCATCCACTGTTCGCATCCTTGAGCTAGGTCAAGGATGATATGGGTTGTGGATCTGGTAAAAAAAAACCCTCGGTGAAGAGGGTTGCTCGATTTGTGGGGTGGAGGTACAGGTGTCAATTGGATAAGTATTATCAGATGCGTATCATTCAGCGGGGAACTTCTCATTGAGTCGGTGCTCTATCGCGCTCCAATGTCGCGCTAGGGCTACAAGTTTCCACACTCACGCGGTTGCCTGACTTATAATAAGAAAGATTATTCTCGTCACCAAATCGGTGGGTCACCTTATTGCCGTCGTTCAAATCATTGTCCGTCTCCTCAGCCAATCTGTGTGCGTTAAGTTGATCTGTATTGTGTGACTGCAACAAGTCCTTCAAGCGTTTGATTTCCTTTTGTTGAGTCTTGGTGAGCTCTTTCAGAGCAGCATTTTCGCAACTAAGCCTCTCTTCTTTCATTGCCAGATGGCTGTTTTCAGCTACAAGCCGCTCATACTCTGCTGCATAGATGTTCCCGATTCTGGCCATTTCTTCCATATCTCTGTTTCGATCCATAATCAACTGGGTACACTCTTCATCTTTTTGCCGAGCATACTCGAGAACTCGAGCCCTACTTCGCTCAAGATCCTCGATCATACGACTTTCATCAGTTGCTGAGACCATCAACTTGTCTAGTTGGTCTGTGAGACTTTCGAATATGCTGAGGAACTCGGTCGCCATCTCGTCACTGGTTTCATGTGCGCCGATGTCCACTGCATGCAGCTGGCCATCGACGTGTGGTGCCGACCGTGTTTGAGATTCCAAATGAGCATCGTTGGTGAAATTCCCCAGTTCGATGTCATCAGTCGATTGGTTCGTCACCGATTGTGCCCTGGAAGAGGACGACGGCGTGACAGTGTCGTCGTCAGAAGCTATGGACGAATTGACATCGAAGTCAAGCTTTTTGGAGCCACTGCGCAGCGCTGGTATCGCGCTTCCTGGGTTACTTCCATGAGCTAATGGACCTGGGCTCCGTGCATAAACAAATTGGGAATTGTTGGCTCGACTCTGACGGGAGGTGTCCCCACCCACAATGGCATGAAACACATCAGTGAGCCGTTTGCCCAAACCTGGGTACAAGTCTCGGCTCAGCAGCTGCTCGTAATCAGAAGTTTCTTCTTGGTGTAAAGGCAAAGTACCTAAATTGCCATCGTTGCCGCGATTGTCCATACTTTTTGTGGACGCGACATACACGCGTGCTGACAACTAGAGTTAACACAGCAAGTTTGACGACAATACATCGACTGCCACCAAAAATCCCAAGAGCTAATTGACAATGCTAAAATGTAAATCTACAACAGAGGCGGCCAGCTTGTTGCCTGAGAGCAGTTGATGGTGAAATAAAAAAAGGGCTCAACCGGGAATCGAACCCGGGACCTCTCGCAGTCACGCTTGGATGTACACCCGAAGCGAGAATTATACCACTAAACCATCGAGCCCAATTTTGGGAAAAGACAACAAATATGCCCCTCGTTCCGTCGTTCATACTATGCGGCGGCCGCCGCTTAGTATGCGGCTTGGTCGGTTTGTTTTTGCCCAAATTGGGAAGCCAGTATGTCTGGGCTCTTTGAAAGGGCGTGTTCTGAATTCCATTGCTTCCGGGCAATAAAAGAAGTCCATTAATTTCTTCCGGATTTCTTCAAGCCAAGCCGCATTTTCTACCGCAGTGGATCATCATAAACTTCAGATTGTTGGGCTTGCGCGATTTATTGACCGGTGAGGTATTTTGTGGTGTATCGGTCTAGGCCCGTGAGACAAACATTTGCAAGCATTCCGATAAGATCCAAGCATTCGAAAGATGCATACTCCAGGTGGAGCAGTGAACATCTGTCGATTGAGACAACAAAGACATAACCATCCAATCAAGGCATAACGTAGAACCACTTGGACGCATTGAACATACCTAGACTATAATAAATGATATTCAAGTCAAGTCAAGTCATGAAAGGAACAAAGAAGCGCAATCCCAGGACGCAGGGTTAATACCGATGAACTGCAGTGTTTGGTGTTTATTTTACCTCAATTGGTCAGACCCATCAAGTGAAAATATAAGACGGTGCGGGGTACCGTTGGCCCGGAGCAAATGACAGAGTCCCATGGTTAGCGGGCATACCGGGATCCCATGCATAGGAATTTTAGGAAAGCCCAGCGGGGAACGCATTGCGTGCCCACGGTCGGACGAAGATCATCCATGCGTGAGCGATTTAACTGAGTAGCGCTCAGTCGAACATAAAAGTGCCTGAGTTGTCCTCCATCAGTCCGTCATCCACATTAACAACATGCACTTTTCCCTTTGCGTTGCCATCTTTGGCGCCATCGCGTCCACATGTCAGGCTCTTCCTGCTCCCGCTGTGCCGAACTGCAGCGATGCTCTGACACAGGCCATTAAAAACGCTACTGCTGATGCCGTGGCAGCGATCCCTGGTCTGCTCACAGGATCCTCCAATACTGATCTGAAGAACCTCGCCGATGAGCTCGAATTGATCCCGACTATTGCTCAAAACTGTGTGTTGACAAATGTTGAGCAGGAGACCGTGGGCTCGGCCATGCAGGCACTCATCGCTGAGGAGGGTATTGTTGCTACCATGCTTGAGCCTGTGGCCGATACCGTTGGCATCCTCGATCCCAAACTTTCCGGCCTGCTTGCCGACCTCAGAAATGCCAACGACGCTGCCCTCAGCTCGTTAATCCCAATTCTGGGTGACAGCGCAGTCGCGCTCATTACCGCAGGGCAAACCCTCGATAACCTCCTGGACGATGTGATCTCGTTGCTGTAATCAGTTGCAGAATACTATTAAGAATTTTCAGGTACTTGGTGGACGAATGGTGTAAATCAGGGTTCTCTGGCCTGTTAGGCTCCCTTTGTGTAGCTCCTAGCTAAACTGGGCACGAATGTACTTGGGTAGATCCATACAAGGTATTTCCGCTGCTCGACGAGTGTATGCTGAGATGAAGCACCCTGATAATGCCGCGAGGCTTAGCGTCTTTTAAAGAAACATTCACATAGAGATCTCAATCCGGCATAAAGTTCAGTTTGTTGGATGTGCGCGATTAATTGACCGGGGCGGTATTTGGTGCACTGGTCTGGGCCCGTGATACAAACATTTGCATTCCAATATGACCCAAAAAAACATTCTCCAGGTGATGCAGTGAAGACAAAAAAACGTCTGTCCCCCACTCCTGCTTATCTCCAGTAAATAGTATTCAATCAACCAATCAATCTCCCGTTTGTGAGACCAAAAACGACAACCAGGATGGATATAACCTTCCAATCAAGACATGGTGATATAGAACCACTTGGATGCGTCGCATGATAGAAAGAAAAGAAAGCAACGTATATCCCAGGACGCACAGCTATTAAGCTATTAACTGCAGTGCTTGGCGTGTATTTTACCGCAATTGGTGAGAACTTTCAAGGTGGTAAGGGAAGCGTCAGCATTGCGCTCTTGGCCCGCAGCAAATGACAGAGGTTTGCTAAACGGGATCCGGGTTTGCCGGCTAGCCATGGCCATGGGAAGGTCATCCTTGCATGAGCGATTTTGCTGAGCAAAGCTCAGTCAAGTATAAAAGTGCCTGAGTTGTCCTTCATGAATCCGTCATCCTCAAGTCACATCAACAATAACAACAGCATGCGTTTTTCTTCCCTTTCAATTGCGATCTTTGGCGCCATCGCGTCCACATGTCAGGCTCGTCCTGCTGCAGCGCCCTCCGACTGCAGCTATGCTCTCTTGACCACCCTTGACGGTGCTACTCAAGAGACCGTCGCACTGGTCCCTGATCTCCTCACAGGAACCGCAAATTCTGATTTGCAAAAGCTCATCGAAAAGCTCAACAGCGTCCCGGGAGAGACTTCTAACTGCGTGCTGACACCTCTTGAGCAGGACACCGTGTCCACAGCCACCGTGGGACTCATGACTGAGGAGGCTGTTATTGGTACCACTATTCAACCTGTGGCCGGTGCTGTTAGTCTCGTCGATCCCCAGATGGCCAAGCTGCTAGGCGACCTCAGAGAGGCCAACGACAATGCCGTCAACGGAGTAACCCTACTTCTGAGTGACGATGATCAGCGCAATGCGGTCATTAACGCCCACAATTCCCTCGATAACACGCTGGGCAATGTGATTTCGTTGCTGTAATCAGTCGCAGAATAATATTAAGGATTTTCAGGTGCTTGGTAGACCAATGATGCAAATCGGGGTTCTCTGTCCTGTTAGGCTCCTATCTGTAGCTCTTAGCTAGACTGAGCATGGGCATCATGTACTTGGACTGGTCCGTACAAGCTAGTTCCGCTTGCTGAGTGTTTGCTGGGTTGAAGCGACATACTGGTAGTGCCTCGAGGCTTAAGAAACATTCATGACGGCAAAAGCTGGAGCGATGATTGTCAGACTGTCGACGGAAGCACTTGTGTCTAAACTATAAAGAAATGGAACATCCAAGGTTGATGAATCTTGTCCCAGGACTAATATAAGGTTGCGTTGAACCTCTGTCAAAACCTCAACAATGTCCCGACGAGCAGCGAAAAATGTGCTGGTCAAGCTCATTGTCGGCGCCGGCCAAGCGTCGCCTCAACCTCCGGTTGGACCTGCTCTAGGATCTAAAGGAGTCAAGGCTATTGACTTTTGCAAGAATTTCAACGCTCAGACCGGCAACTACAAACCAGGCGTACCCATACCAGCGCTGGTTACAGTCAAGCCCGACAGAAGCTTCACGTTTGAGCTCAAGAGCCCATCGACATCGTGGCTGATTCTCCAAGCCGCTGGTCTCGAGAAAGGATCGCCCGAGGCGGGCAAAAAGATCCAGGGAAAGATCTCGTTGAAACACGTTTTTGAGATTGCCAAGATCAAGCAGAAGGATACTCGCCACGCCAACATTGACCTGGAAAACATATGCAAGTCCATAATCAGCGTTGCACGATCCATGGGTGTCGAGGTCGTGGCCTGAACTCAACTAACCAAACAAATGCGGTTGTAAATAGTCTATATACCGCGAGAGTATGTTCTCGCGCTTTTATAAATATATACAGTGTCCGTCTTAGGTCACCACATCTTGTCTCCTGGCTTGCGCTTTTTGTTCTTCTTCTCCAGTGATGCAATATGCGCCTCGTCAGAGGCGACGGTGGTATGGTCATGGTCCAGACAGTGGTGGTCTGGACTACACATGTCAACGCTCTGCAGCCACTCGTCGTTCCAGACATCGTGCACTGTGGCTCTTCGTTCGGGTACAAGATGGAGCATGTGCCCAACGAGGTTGCGCACCTCGGCTGGAAGACTTCTGACCAGCCGCTGGGATCCAGGCGATCCGGGGCCTCCAATGTCGTTTCCTGTTCCATTCGAATTGGGTCCCATACGCCGGGACGACTCCAGGAGCCCGCTGTCAATCGCATCTCCAGCAAAAACCTTGAACGAAGAGTCGCTCGACTTGGGAATCTTCCATGGGAACTTGCGCATCAGCATACAGCAGAACACAATGGCACACGACCACACATCGGTCGGCCGTGGGTCATACGACCGGTGAACCAGCATCTCGGGCGCAAGGTATGGATCCGAGCCCACAATTCCTACAGCGTCGTGGATCCGATCAGACTCCCCGGGGTACTTGAAGACAGAAGCACCGCCAAAATCAATGATCTTAACAATGCCCTCGGCGTTCACCACACAGTTGTCTAGCTTCAGGTCTCGGTGCGCCAGACCGGCCTCGTGCATGTACTTAACGCCTGCCATGATCTGCTTAAAGTCGCAGAAGATCTCATTCTGCGTCATCTTGCCGCTCATCACAATGGCAAACAGATCGTACTCGCAGTACTCCATGATCTGGTACACGCGGTCCGACTCGTAGATAATGTCCACGGTCTCAATGATATTGGGATGCTGCAGAGTCAGGCCAATGCAGTACTCTGCCGTGACCTTGCGTGAGTACTCGCGCATGGTCTCGTAACTCTGCTTCTGCCGGTACTCCTTAACGGCAAACACCCGCTTGTCAGTCTGGCGCGTCACGAGTCTGACGTTTCCTCCAGCGCCTCCACCCAGCGACTTGCCCAGCTTTCCGTAGCTCTTGCTCAGCGACGTGCTGTTGCGTGAGTCCAGCGTCAAACCATTACCGAACCCGCTTCCTGATCCAACACTTTCTCCCAGGGGGGACCCAGCACCATTGGGAACAGATCCTGCTAGCTTACTACCAAGCTTTGACAGGCTCGTTGAGGACTTAAAGGACCGCGCCAGCCCACGGCCCCACGACCGCGACGTCATTGGCGACGTGGGCGAGTTGTTGCCGGCAAAGTTTCCGCCGGCGCTTGTGTAACTAGCGTGGCTCGTGTTGCTCGTATACGAGCCCATCACTGTGTCGGTATCTGTTTGGTCCATCGACGAAGTGGGATCAGGTGATGGCTGTGTCCCCACGCGCCAGGGTTTCTGGAAGAACCGCTTGAGATCTGTGGTGGAAGCATTGCTATTAGAATGCGAATGCGTTGGAAGGTACCCCGATGTGTCTGGCTTGGACCGCGAGAAAATTGATGAGGATGCTCTTCTGGACCGCGTGCCCGTACTGGAAACAGAGGTGCCGTAATCGCTGGAGCCGTTGCCCACCACGGGGCTGTTGGGGATGTTTACCACAAACCGCGGCTCCACCTGGATCGTGGAGTTGCTTCTGCTTGGTGGCCCACTTCCTTGTGATGGGCCGTAGAAATGCCGTGTGATGGGCGTGGTTGTCGTAATGGGTTTGCCGTTGGCAGTGGTGTAGTTTTGCGTTGTTGCGGGTGTTCGCTTTTGCGCAGACGTTGCCGGGGTTGTGGTCGTCGACGGCCCGCTGCCGGTCGTCCCTGCCACCGACGAAGACGGCCCTGTGCTTAAAGTACTGGTTTCGTGGAAACTGCTTGCTAGCGACGAGGTGCCTGACGTCGCAGCCCCGCTAACGCTGAACTTGGCGGTGTGGGTTGTCGAGCCAAGTCTCGGCGAGCTCATACGTGAGCTCGCCGCTGTACTCGGCTGCGGTTGCTGCACAACTGCAATCCCGCTTGTGGTGTTGATGTTGATGCTAGGTTTGTTGGAGGGCGGGTGGTGGTGGTGCAGGTTCTGATGGTGCAGGTTGGTATTGCTCAAAATGTGCGTCGGTGTGTGGCTATGCGTGCGACTAGCAGCACTGGAAGACATGTAGGGAGACATGCGGGACGCACTCGACTGGCGTGAGTGGCGTCTACTTGATGACGTGAGGAAAATCGTCGACAGCTCATCATCATCGTCCATTTCATCTTCCTCAGTGTCGTGCCTAGCTTCTTCGTCGTGCCGGTTATTATTATGTCCCCAGTGGCCATGGCCCTCGCCATTGGCATCAAAACTCTCTTCTCCCTGAAGAATTTGTGCGTTTGCGGTGATGTCTTCGTCTTCTGACGGATACGACGAAGGACACTGTGACGAATCTGACGATGTGCTGCCAGCCAGGTTCATCTGTTTCACCTGATCCTCGAGGCTGACCTCAGCATGGCTGGGGCTTGCTGGCGTACCTTGTTCTCCATTGCTTAGAAGCCGTATACTCGGAAGGTGGGTGCTGTTGTTGTTATTTCTGCTGTTGTTGGTAATGGCGGTGTGGCTACCACTTGCAGCACTACTGATACTGCTGCTGCTACTACTACCCCCAGCACCACTACGCCCCAGCAGTCGTGAGAGCGCAGATTGAGGTTTCTGTGGTCGTGATGACTTGACCGCCACCTTTCCATAGCCGGCATCGGCAGTACTACTGCCAGGCATTTTTTGTTGTGGTTCGTACAGGTGGTGGTGCAGTACCCTTGCTCTATCAGAAAAGCCAAGCAACCAGTGTCTTGCGTCGAGGTCTGTCCCCACTAGATTCGTTCAAAATACCAGATCAGTCGATTAACCCAATGATCCCAAACGCTTGGCGTGTCTCTGCTGCTGAGTGTCGGCGTGGGCACAATTCACGTCCCTGCTAGCTAGCTAGTATGGTCTACCCGCAATCAGCAGCTCCTGAGGCACCGGCCACACTCTCCAGGCTGTAGGGCTAGGGTCCCTAGCCCCGGCCCACCGGCGGCTCTTATCTGCTGCAAGTCCATTCGTTCATCATTATCTAATGTATTATTCAAGCCAAATTAGAGATACGTCAAAATAAAAATAAAAACAGCATTTCGTTCGTTCGTCAGTCTGTCACCATCCGTAGGCCTGCCGTCTTGGTTGTCAGGCCTTTAATGTCGGGTCCAGGACCACCAGTCACAGAAGGTGCCGTACTCTCACTCTGCATTGATTGCATCGACTTGCCAGATATTGGAGACTGTTTGCCATCGTTCAACGGAGTAGCTGTAGTTGCGGTTGGCCCAGAGTTGCTCGACCGTTGCCCAGGCTCTTCCTCCTCATACTCTGACGCCATGTCCGGGTCGTCAAACTCAAACGACCGGTGAGGTGCCTGCAAGTCCTGAGGAATCTCGTCTAGCCTGTTGTCGGGCACTTCACCATCGTTAGTCTGGTCGCCTGCTGCAGCATTCAGCATCTCGTTGCGGAATTCCTCCTCGCGTGCTCGCGCATTGGCAAACATCTCTTGTGCCTTGGGAAGAGGAACAGTCGGCGTCGCACATGACGAAATCACAGGAACACTGTCGTCACGGTCAATCGTAGCCTTCATCAGCGCTGCCATCCAATCCCGCATTGCCTCCTTGGTCTCCACTGCGAAAAAATGGACTCTGGGTGCTGTAAACATCACACCCTTGCGGAAACCGGGGGCCGGTGGAACCAGCTTGAAACAGTGCTTGCCTGCTCGCACACTCGCCGCATAAATGCTAACAAACTTGTCCTCGTTCTCTCGTACTGGTAGCACGCGGTGGCCCGTAATGTCAATCAGACCCCGCTCCTTGGTGTCGCTGGTGCTGGTAAAGTACGACAGCCGGGTCCCATGCAGCACAAAAAACCGGTTGCGCCACGTCGCCATGCTGCCGCTGCCCTTCTTGTGCATCCACCCGCAAAAGTCCGCAGTTTGCTTCGACTCCTCGGCCGTCACCTGCTGCAGCCCCTCCATGAACGCAGACGTCTGTTGCTTGGTCATGGCTGGTCGTTTACGAAGATTATGCTGTGACGTCGTCTTGTGAACACCCGGCCGGCCACTGCTCATCGACCCTCCACTTGGCGTACTGCCACCACTGGCTCCAGCGCTGGTCTTTGCACTGGCAATACCCGTTCGAGGTCCCTGACTGTTGCTGCTACCATTATCAGGAGTACGCGGCGTACTGCTGCCTGACTTGAACAGTGATCTCTCGCTGGGATCCGTGACAGCGCGTTTATTACTGGACCCAGGCCACCAGTCGGGGCGTGTAGTCTTCTTCAGACTCATCTTGCTCTTGGTGTCGGTCGTACTGGCCACAGAGTTTCCTGCGCGCTGCGCTTGGTCTTGATGCTGCTGCTGCTGTCCATAGGCATCGGATAGACCAGCCTCGGCACCAAAGTCCCGTAGACTGTCTCCCAGGTCCCCAGTAATGTCTCTATCCATATCCAGGGCAAAGCTGGAGTTGCTCTGTCCCCCGAGGAATGAAAGCATCGACGAGTGTCGTCGGTGCGCCTGTGCCGTCTTCTCCGGGTTCATCCGGAGTCGGAACGCAGAGTCAACACTGTTATCACGCGAGTGGTGTCGTCCATGGAACCTGGTCCGTTCGGACCCACCAACAACGCCAGGCACAGTGCCAGGTACAGGACTTCCTCCAAACTGCTGCTGCTGTCGCCTGTGTCGGGCTTCCTCGACATATGTCTTGGCCACCAGCTCGTCGCCATGTAGCTGCTGTTCATGGTGGATCTGCGCTGGAGTCATGCTGCTACCTGTTTCATTAAACGGGCTATCAAGCGTGGGTGTACTACTGTTGTACTCGGAACTGCTGTTGTTTTTCGAGTGCGCAGAGTAGTATGCTGCTGCTGCCGCCGCCGCAGCCGAGTCCTCAGGTCGAACATCCAGGTCGCCATTTCCACTACTGAGATCTTCGTCATCAACAATACCATTGGGTCTTTGATAGATGGCTTCCGATCGCCGTTGGCTGGCTGCACTCGTATGGCCCGACCGCTGATGCTGCAGCGGCTTATGCTTGGATCCTCGTCGCTCATATCTCTCATCGGGGCTACCATTACCGCCATCATGTGACTGTCGCAGACTAGACGACCGCGGAGTATACTGGCTTTGTTGACTTGGGGCCGCCGAAGACAGATCACCGCCATGACTATGGCTACTGCTCATACTCGTTTTGCGTCCACTGACAGTTGAAGACCTGAACGTTCGTTCCTTTAGAGACTTGATATCCTTGGACAGTTCAAACCTTGTGCCGAAACTCGAAATCTCAATCTCCTTGAGGTACGCCAGGTCCAACTCCAACAAAATGGGTCCTGTGATCTTGTGCTCCACAAACTTGCTGGTCACCTCCGGCTCGTACCCTTTAGCATCCAAGTACGTCTCTACATCAAGCGGAGACCACTCAAGCACCCGCTCTACTGCGGGTAACTGGTGGTGTTGTTGTTGTTGCTGCTGCTGCTGAATAGGAGGCTCGGCTTCGAAACTGCTCTGCTTGAATGACGAGATCGCCGCATCAATGTCGTTGATTGTTTCGTCCACAGTGTTGACCCCGCTCGACTGTCTAGCCTGCGCTGATCCCCTCCTACGGTCAACAATATCCATGTTGCTGCTTCGTCCATATGGATCTGTTGCGGTGGTGGTCGTGGTCGTTGCCATCGGTGGTAGTGCTCCTGTATTGTTGTTCTTGACAGGTGTATGTGGGTCTACAGTACTACTGCCTCTTCGCTTACCGTTTGATCCCGTCGCTGCTGCTGCTGCTGCTGCTGCCGAAGAAACTCTGTGTTGTGCTGGGGTCTGACTTGATGCCACAGTACTACTACTCGATGTGCGCGATTTGCTTGGCTTGTGCTGTCGTGTTTGCGTGGCGTTTGCTGACTGGACTCGTCTAGGCTGCTGTTGTTGTTGTTGTTGTTGCTGATTCAGAGGCGGGTGGTCTTCGTATGACGGGCCACCTGGCCCTGCCACCCCTGCTGAGGCTGGCGCTGGCGCTGGCGCTGGTGCTGGTGGTGCTGGTGCTTGAGCCCCTCCATTATTGGCTTGATTCACTAGCAGCTCCGTGGTGAACATCCGTGGAAAGAGCCCGGTGCGCCTGGTCCTCAGGTTCTTGCCGATATACCATCCGTCGTCGAACCCATGGTCCGTCTCATGAATCTCCACTCGATCGCCTTTTTTCAACGACACCTCGTCCTCAGATCTGGCTGTAAACTCGTGTACCGCTAGAACATACTGTACTTCTGCTCCATACGGGCCCGTGCGGCCACTGCCTGTTCCCATTCGTCGCCCTTGACTGCTGGACATTTGTGTCGGCTCCTGTACAATAATATTATGTACCTGATATTCGTGCGGCTACTCTGGGGGGAGTAAAAAGTCTTAAGGAGCTAGTCCGTATCTGGGTTGTTGCGTGGGTGTGGATCTGTTTTTACTGTATGTCGTTATATTGTTGCTAGCGCTCTCAATTTCGTGTCGATACTGGCCCAACTACTGGGCTATTGTTTGAACCGTCAAACAATCTTAGTCACGTTATTGTTCTCTGACCAGCCGCCTACCTTGTCCATGTGCTCTTTACCAGTAGAGTTACCTGTTTAGTCACACTGCTGCTGCGCGAGGCCCGTTGCTGTGGCTGTGGCTAGCTGTATCTGTAATTCAAGGGAGTTTGGTTTATACGTGGATTTTAACCAATCTACTAAGCACAGTCAGTGACGCTACGTTCTCCTGGCCACACCTGTGTGTCTGCCTGATTCCTGGACCCTCGCCCAGGCCCACCTGCCTCCTGCTACTACTATATGGCTACACTTACCCTAAAAGACAGGGCTATGTGCCAGCCCTGTCAAACTCTCTTGGTACGTTTCTATCTAAGACCTACAGCTTCTGTTACTACCCTCTAGCAAGCAGCACTCTCTAACGTGACTTTGTTTCTTGTTGTCCATTGATCAACCTGCCCACCCTGTAACAATCTGCACAGGGGCAAGCAAGCATGAAACCTAGTCCGTTTCATGCCGCGCCGTTACATGCAGCATGCATGATTGTCTCAAGCCGTTATCCCCATGTCTGCCCCAGCCAGTCCACAACCCCAGAATAAGACTCGTGCGGACTCCACACCTGCTCGCGTGCAAAGTCGTACGCACTAGGCTTCAGATCATATGGCATCCGAATTGGAATCTCGTTATTGGTTGTGGTGAAATCTCCCTTGTACACTGGAACTAGCTTCTTGTTGTTGTCGTAGAGCCCCGGGTGGATCAACACTCCACACTCCCAAGACTGAATGTACTGCCCGGTCTCGGTAGAGTATGTGCCCCAGGCTTGCGTGGAAACATTGGCACTGGTCAGCAGAAAATAGTCGAGCGAAGGCTGCTGCTCTGCCCTCACGCGGCAGTACGTTTTGATATGCGGAGCACACCGCTGCCTCCCGGCTTTCATTGCAGACCACACGCACAGGTGGGGCTTGAGGTACTCGAGCTGCTTACGCTGCTTGTCGGTTTGGCGCCTGAAGTGGATGGACCGTCCAGAGTTGTACCCGTTGAGCGACTCTAGCACGTTTTCAACACTGGGGAATACCAATCGTAGTGGCTGATGTTTGTAGTTGTATGTTTCTCGTCCTAGCTTGCCGTCAAGCGAATTGCACAGCACTCGACCAAGATATGTGTCTCTTAGTCCACTTAAAGTGGCAATCGACGAAGCCTGCGCAACAATATACTTCTTGGGTTCGTCCGCTGTCGGTACTTCATGCTTGTTGAGTTTGGCCACCTCGCGGTTCAGGCGAAGAACTCCCCAGTCATCAAACTCGCTCGATCCAGGCTTGTACTTGCCCGGCACAGATGCAATCAGCACCGCCCGGACAGCAGAAAAGTCGTACTTACCCAGCGTACTGGCCAGCTGAGCAACTTTGGTGTTTCGGTAATGCCCAAAGTACGCCTGTAGATCCCTGCCAAATTGGGTCCCCACCCCACTAGCCTGCGAGCGAGCACCACTCGCACTCAGTAAAGGCACCCGCGGCGATATCCAAGCCCCTTGGGTCATGTTTCCCCAGTCAAACTCAATCATGTTGGCCGTATGGATCACAATCTGGGCAGTCTTATCTGTAAAGAAGAGCACCATGATCTTGGAGTGATGGGTCCCAAACGCAGCAAATAGGGGCTCAAAGTGCAAAGTAATGTTGTCAATCTCAAGTGACTTGCATAGATTTCTCCGGTCTCCCTCGCCAACAGTGGCCTGGCGCACAAAGTGCGCCTTGATTGTGTCTCGCACCGTAGCGTTAACATGCCCCATGACAAAATCCATGTCAATCATGAAATTAAACTGCCACATCTCCTGTATGTCTGCTCCTCCAATCAACTCGCCCAGCGAATAGCAGTCAACATTCTCCTCGTCCGGCAGACTGTCGCATCTCAGTAGCCGCACTGGAGATCGGATCCCGTTCTTGTCGCTGCCGTCCTTCTTTTGGTATTTCCTCTTTTTGGATCTCTCTTTTTCGTCCTCGCTATCGCTTATTTCAATTATGTCCGTGCGTTCGATGTCAACATCTGTCCTCCGCCGTTTCCTGCTGGACTCCTCATGCATGCTATACCAACTAGAGGCGGAATTTAGCCCATATAGGGCTGGGACATAAAATACTTCAGACGAACGACAAGACTCGAGTTGACATACATTCCAAGAGACAAAGTTCCATGATAATGGACGATCTTGCATAACTCTTCTACAACATTGAAAAACACACAAACACACGGCTGCGGACGACCACCAAGGAATTTCCTCTTTGGGAACGAGGCGAGGGTTACTACCTCAATAGGAAAAGGGCAAGGACAACAATTGCCCACTTCACCATCAATTTCTGTCTGACACTGCCAAGAGAATGGGCGTCTGGTGTAGTTGGTTATCACATGCGCTTAGCATGCGCGAGGTCCCCGGTTCGATTCCGGTGTCGTCCAATTTTTTCTTTTTTTGAAACTTCAACAGCATTAGAGTTTCTTGCAAAGGAGCCTAAATCAACTTTTGATACGATATTGAAGAGCTGATACCCATGCATGACCCAGTCCGGTTCAATTGGTTGCAGATCTAGCATCAACATCGCTGTTGTCCAACCCCCCCATTTTGCACTCTTCAAGATCCTCACAAAGAACGACCATACAGGCCAGTCGACAGCACTGCAACGTCGGCGTCCTTGCTGCTACACGGCTGCTACACGGCTGCTACACGTGGACCCTGCTGCTGAACATGTGGACCGGCTGCTGAACAACGTGTGCAACAAACCTAAATGCATGCAGCGTAAACCTTGTCGGCGTCTGCTTCAATGTCTGAGGCTGTAACAAGAGATATGGACTTATTCTTCGGACAAGACTTGCAACCATGTAATATATATGGGGCGGTCTCCCTGCAGCTGGGCTAGATTGATCTTTAAGCACAGCATCATGAAATCTACTCTGACACTCTTGATTGTCAGCAATCTAGCTGTGTCTTTTGCTCTTGAAGCACAGGCTGGCTCGCCCCTAATGGCTGATGCCTCTGTTGACAATCGCATGGGCGTTGCAAACGACCATGTGGTTGTTGACAAGGTCGAACTTCCCGTTCCTGTGCGACACGTCAAGGGACCCATTCAGCTGAACAAGCGTACGTTTGACATGATCTGCGAGTTGCTCCAAAACTGTCTTGGCATGGTTTTTGGCCAGGGTATCGGAGGAGGCAGCAGCAGCTCTGGCGGCAATGTCCAAGTCTCTGGTAGTGGTGATGATGGATCAGGATCGTTGCCTCAGGTCAACAGTGATGGTACCGTCACCGAGCAGCAGGGAGCCAATATCCAGGTTAGCGGTGGCCAGAACATCAACGTTGATACTGGAAGCGGAGCGCTCAACAACATTATCCAGCAGGCTGCTCCGCAGGTGAGTGGCGTTGTTGCGCAGCTGGTCCCCTCACTTTCTGGCGTCATTTCCACGTTTGGCCCCGAAATCCAGGAGATTATCCAAAATTTCTTGTCCACTGGCCAGATTGACCTGTCGTCTCTTACTCCGCAGATCCAGACCATTATCCGCCAGATCACTCCTCAGATCTCGAGCATTATCAGCCAGGTTGGCCCCAATATCCAGGGAGTGGCTACTGCCGTCATCCCTCAAATTGGCTCGCAGCTGCCTATTATCATTTCGCAGCTAGGACCCCAGGTGCAGTCACAGATCCCGCAGATCATGTCGCAGTTTACCCAGTACGCGCCTGGCATTGTGTCGATTGTGTCTCAATACGTTCCCGGTGCAGCTCAGCCTGTCTCTAATATTCTCCAGGTGGTTGGCAACGCTGCCCCCGACGCCCAGACCAACCTTGCCGGAGCCATCTCCAATGTGGTTACCCAGGTCCAGTCGCAGCTTCCTCAGGTTGTGTCGCAGATCCCCAACGCCGTTGACCAGCTTCCCAACATTGTTTCCGAGCAGCTCCCCAATGTCGCCGGTGACATTGCCACCAATATTCCCCAGGTTGCCTCGATGGTCACTGAGCTGATGCCTGCCATTACTGGAGGATCCTCGCCTGGTGGCTCCGACAGCCCGTCAATCTTGGACCAGCCTGCTGCTGGAGACCCGAACCAGAACCCCAATCCCAATCCCAATCCCGTGGCATCCATCACACAGGGTCCTTCTGGGTCGGCTCCTACCGGCGGATCCATTGCTCTAGGTGACGTTCCTCCCCAGGTGTCTTCGGTTATCAACGGCGTGGTGTCTATTGTTAACCAGTACGCTCCTCAGTATGCTGTTTTTGTGCCCCAGTTTTTCCAGCAGATTGCCCCTGGCGGAAACGTCAATACTCAGCTGATTCTGCAGATTGTCCAGCAGTACTTCCCATCTTACTACGAGGTTGTCAAGTCTGGACTTGACCAGCTAGCTCCCAGTGGAACCCTGACTATCCAGGACGTGCTGACATCGATCAACTCGAGCGCTCCGTCGTTCTACCAGCTGATTCAAGCGGTAATCAACCTTTTTGTCTCATCAGGTGGCCAGATTACTGTGTCGCAGCTGGTGAACCTGGTCAACCAGTACATGCCTCAGCTCAGCACATTCATTAACAATGTCGTGCAACAGGCTGGCTGGTCCACCAGCAGCTCCATTACTATTCAATCGATCATCCAGGTCATCACTACTTACCTGCCTCAGCTGTCTGCTGTGCTGGAGCAGGTTGCCCCGGGCGTTGCCTCTGCTGCGGTGACCGCCGTACCCCAGATTGTGTCTCAGGTGGCCACGATGAGCGTGGACACGTCAAATATTGGACAGAACATGCAGGACGTTGTTTCTGTCATTACGCAGTATCTCCCGCAGTACGCGTCTGTGATTACCCAGTACATTCCCGCGGGTTCTGACCAGTGGGGCCAGATTTTCAAGATTGTCCAGCAGTATGCTCCCCAGTTTATGGATCTCGCGTCGTCAGTTGTCTCGCAGCTGGCTCCTACTGCTGGGGTGAATATGTTTTACACCCAGTGGGGCACGACTGTGCAGTACGGCACCACGGTTCAGTTTGGAGCCACTGCTCCTGCTGCCCCCGCTCCTTCGGCAATCCTCCAAAACGCTGCTGTCGTGTCTGAGAACCGTAAGGTCACCTCTGGTGCCGCTGTTCCCCAGAACACGGCAGCTGCTGCAGGCAGCTACGAGGACGACACCCCCACCCCCGAGGACATTGCGTTTATTTCTTCTCTCGCTGCCGCTGTTGAGTCGTCGGTCCCCAAGCGGCTGTTCAAGCGAATCGTCAATGCTTCTGGTAAGTAGACGGTTTTTTAGTTCTTCTTTTTGTCAAAGTTCGGCATTTCTTTTCTATTTTGATAGACGGTCTCTAGCAACGGTGAATCGAGTTTATTGTTTTTCAGATGTGATCTTCGCGAGTTCATCTGTGCCGCAACACGGCCGATCGAAACAAGTCAAAGTTTCGTGGATGTTTCGGCAAGATTGCAAAGCCAGCTTTGACAACAAGATGAAACACCAGCATCAATACTAACAAGTTGAATCCGAATCTGGCTCTGCCAGTTTACTTTCTCAAACTTCTTTTGAGACAGTTTCAAGCTCCATCAGCGTCGATGGCAGCGCCATGGATACTGGAGTGGTATTTGCCACGGTTCTTGTCACAAGCAACGAGACTGAGCAATCTACTCTGCTTGTTAGCGAGTACTCCACTCTTGTCAACACCAATACTGTTTCTGGAGCTGCATCAGGAAATGTTGTCGTTCGATCCCAGATGGCTACAGATTCTTCTTCAGTATCTACTGAGAGAGTCACTGCGCCAGGAATCCCTCCTGAGACGACTTTTGTCACCAGGTATGTAACCACGTACGATGATGGCACTGTCGAGACTGTGACCTCTAAAGTGGCTGTTGGCTCTGCTCTTGCCGTTGACGCGTCTGTTACATCTGAAGCTATGCCCAGCAACTCTACAGAGCCTCAGTCTACTGAGTCCACCGAAGCAGACACTACTCTGGTCCAAGCTGATGATGATGCACTGAATGTCACCGCCATGCCCTCTGTTGGTGCTAGCACGATTAACACAGCCTCAGATATCTCAGCCGTTCCACTCGCCATTGATAGTAGTTTTGCCAATGGAACCGTTTACAAGACGGCATATGTAACAACTTACGAGGACGGAACTGTTAGCACAATCTCCAGAGCACCAAGCGTTGCTGTTTCTGCATCCGCTTCCCTAATTGCCGCAAACGACACATTGGTACCTCTTGTCACTGCTCAAGTGACTGTCCCGCCCACAACTCTGCCTCCCAATCCCACTGGATTTGCAAACGCAACCGATACTGGTGCGGGTCTGGGGGTGAATGCTACCACTTCTGGAGCTGCTGTAGTAGATACCGCTGCTGCAGTCCACGTGGACCCCTCGGTCATTACCTCAATCGGTGTGTCTGGAACTTCGGTGCTGGGCCCTAACTGCGAGGGACCCTACACTCTGGGACAGATGGTGAATCCAACAATTGGCTTTGAGGTTACTGTCTACGTGACGGAGTGCTGTCAGGAGGTTTGCGTCAGACAGACTGAGACCCACACTCCCACTATTCCTGTCGTCACTGTGACTCAAACGGTCGAGTGCGAGGAAGTCGAGTGTGAAGCCCCTACCATCACAACAGTGGTCACTGAGGTGTGCAAGTACTGCACTTTTACCACTTCTGTTGCCACAAGCACCACTGTTGTCCAACAGAGCACTATTACTGTTGTATCGCCCTGCCCCAGTGTCGCTGTGCCAGAAACTACGCCTGCCATGGTTACCACCACCCAGGAGGTCACTCTGAGCCCGACTGCTGGCCGGTTCCCTTCAAACGGTAGCACCATCACAAAGGTCAGAGAGGTGGTCCCCAGTGGCGGATACGAGCCCATTACTACCGTCATCACATACCACGAGTCTTGCAGTGGTGCCTGCATCCCAGCTCAAGTTAACGGAACCACCAAGGAAGTGACGGTGACGGCCAACCCCAATGCCCCCAACCAGGTTGTGTGCTCTGATGTGTGCACTACTGTTGGCCCGCCTCCTGCCATTTGCTCTGCTGGGCGGTGTGTCACTACTGTTTATCCGACGATTACGTGCGTTGAGGAGGTTTGCCATTCGTTGGTGACCAAGGCTGGTTCTACATTGTCTACTCCTATGACGACCGCCGCTCCTGGTACCCGGACTGTTGAGATCCCCATCTCTGGAATAGTCTATGTCCCAACCACCCATTCCTATGGTACTGTGTCGTGTGACGAAACGGTCTGCCACACTGCTGGTCCTGCACCTGTTGTGTGCGCCGGTACTGAGTGCACTACTATTGCTCATCCAACCATTACCTGTGCAAGTGGCAGCTGTGTCACCCACTCCATTAGGAACATTACCATGCCGCCTGTCACAGTATCGGAGGCTCCTTCGGCGATTACTGTTCCTGTTGTCTCGACCGTTCTTGCCTCTCATGGAACTGTCACATGCGTTGAGACCAAGTGTCAGACCCATGGTCCCGCCCCATCGCTGTGTGTGAATGAGGTGTGTACCACCATTGTATACCCCACTGTGAGCTGTGTCAGCGAGGTCTGCACCACGATTCCCATTCCTGAGGTGACGATGCCTGCTCCAGCGATTCCTTACTCCAGTGGAGCAGCCAGTGGTTCTGCGCCACCACCCCAGCAGATTGTCTACGTTACCACTGAGGTTCTCACGTCAGTCATGACGATGTCTCATGGAACCGTCACTTGCCGGGATGAATGCAAGACCGAGGGACCAGCGCCAGTTGTGTGCGTTGCGCAGGAATGTACCACCATTGAGTACCCCACCGTCAGCTGTGCCGAGCAAGTATGCCATACTGCTCCTGCTCCAGCAGTCACGCCGACTGTGACGCACGAAGTCACCTACACCAAACCCATTCCTGGAACCGTGTACCATCCTATGGCGCCGCCAAGCGAAAGTGCAGCTGAGGTGCCATCGCCCGTCCTCCCCACCGTGGTGACCATGACCACCCACTCCTATGGCCAAATTGTGTGCACCAAGACTGAGTGCGAGACGCATGGACCCGCCCCGGTCATCTGTGGTGGTCCTTGGTGCACAACGATTGAGTACCCTGTGATTAGCTGTGAAGAGTCATGCACAACTGCCGTGTATGTTCCTGAAATCACCTTTTCACCTACTCAGGTTGTGCACTCTCCCACGGAGCAGGGTGGCAAGCCCACATCTATGGTCTGTGTTGGTACTGAGTGCATTGCTGCGCCCTCTGTTCAGCCTGCTGGTCCACCACCGCCTTCTCAGTCGGTCAATCAGCCAGTGCCAACTTTGACGGATGCGTCGCCGCCCCCTCCTCTTGTGCAGCAGCCTTCATCTGCAGTTCCCCAGGCACCTAAAAGCACCACCCTTCCAGAGATGGCACAGGGTGCGGCTTCCACAATGGCTGCTCCGTTTGTGTCAGCCTTGACTGTTGCCCTTGGCGCTCTTATTTTCTTCTAACACTCATACATACACTCGTTAGTACATGTCAATGTCAATTGTTAATACATATATATATCCATTTTCAAGTCACCGCGGCCGAACATCAAGCCCGAGCACCCGCAATAGTACAAAGGACAGCAACGACCCTCCAGACCGTAACAGTCGCGCAATGTATGGATGGCGTATCAAGTAGGCTGGCCGCCGCTGCGCCCACTTGACCAGCCTGGTCACTAGTATTATGAGCACCATGTCCACCATCACATGCTTGGCCACGCTGTAGCCAAAATCCAACAGGGTCTTTTGTGAAGCCGGTGGTCGCGAGTTCGACTGCTGGGATGGATACCCCTCATGGTGCGGATGAGACACCGCGGGTCTATAGAGGTGGTAAGGTGCAACGCTCCCAGAGGTGCTGGGGTTGTTCTGACCACTGGACGGCGCGTACCGTGCGTACTGGGTTGGATCCTGTCCTGGCAACATAACCTCGGCTGGAACTCCGTCGATATTGGTGGGCGGTGCTCCTCTTGCGCCACCAGCCCCAGCTCCCCCAGTAAGACCCTGTAGAGGAGCGTAAAGATACCGTTGACGCATTGCCGAGATCTCTTCGTTTATTGTCTCGAGTGCCCATGTTACATCCTGCTTCCAATTGCGCATTTCAACCTCGGCCATGTTGGTGTCGTCAAACGCCGTGTAGGATTGCGCCGAGATCGAGGTCCCACGACCGGGGCGCCCCATAGAACCTCTTCCATCTCTGGACCTCTCAACAGCAATTGCCGCCGTAGCAGAGGCATTGATAGCTGATGCCGCTGCTATACTGGGGGGCATGTCCCCGTGCATGTGTGATTGTGTGTGAGATCTATAGGACTGGGACACTCCAAATTCCGACAAATTGGCTACACCTCCGCCGTTTCTTCGACTGGAGACTATGCTCGCAGCTCTTCCTGCAGTGCCATAGTTTCCATAAATAGATGGAATTGATGGCGCTCGGGAAACGCCAAACTTGTTGTCGCTGACCTTGGCCCACGCTTCCTCAAGGTCTGCCAGCAGTTTGCGACTCTCTGCAGTTCCAGTAGCATGCACACGCATTGTCTTGTTAGTCTTCCCTCTCCAAAAAGTGCCAAACAGGTGCTTACATCTATCAGCAGTTGAATATACTGGCGCTTGGCCTCGCCTTTAGGCATTCCTTCTTGTTTCTTCCATGCGTCCCTGGTTAGTTCACATCTTCAGTTGGTCTTGGCTCCAAAACATACCATTTATTCCGTCCTGCTTGATCTTGCGGTGTGCTCCCTGACGGACGTGATACTAAGCTCTTGATGTTTCCCTCTGATTAGTCCCAAGCAACAATTTTTGTCGAAAAGTAACTCCAATAGAACATACCAGTAGCCTGTTTGTACAGTCCATAGAGCCTGGCTCTGTGCTCAGGTGGTGGGCGCGACAGTCCGCTTGATTGTCGGGACGACAGCGTTTTGATTGTGGAGATGGCCTTCACAAACACATCATCTTGTTAGTCATAGTCGTAGATAAATGAAATTGAGCCCGAAAACAGCGTCAACGACCAAAACGCGCCACGAACTTCTCAGCTGCATGAGTGGGCTGGCTCTCGTGAGTAACATACCAACTGTCTCCACCATCTTGGATCCGGCCTCGGCGTGGATCTCAAGGGAGTAAACAATTAAGATTAGGTGGGGGTATGGAGACAAAGATCCCATATCAGTGCTGTTTCTGGACAATTGGTCTCAGCAAACCGGCAAACCGACACGCATGTGATTCTTCAGTCACTTATGGTGATCTTTTTTCTCAACCAAATACTGGGACTTTCGACGATATTTGGACCATCTCAATTGGATCCAGCTCCGCCCTAGCAAGCTCATTCTCCAAATATGCAAGATACATCTCGCATTCCATCACAGACTTGGTTCCAATGGCGCTTGTTATTTGCGTCATATTGTGCTTTGTCCCGCGCCCCAGCATCTCAATAAACTGGTCCTCCTCGCGGCTGCTCCAAAACGTCCGCCCTATTTATGAGGCAGGATTGCGTTGGACGATTGTTTTCTTTTGCGCTTCTCACTTGGGACATGTAGATCGGGCGCAAACACAGATGCCGGCTGCACTTTACGGGTTGTAGTCACGTAGAAAAGCCCACAATGTGGGCATTGAAATGATCCGCGTACTTTTGCGCCTGGACACACGTGTACGAGTCTCGCGCTCAATCTCAAGAGCACTGATTTTCTCTCCTCCGCTCTTGATGACGTCCATGCTGGCTCGGCCCATAATGGCAACGTTTCCCTCTGCATCGACGGTTCCAATGTCGCCTGTTTTAAGCCATCCATCTTCTACAAACGGCTCTGCTGTAGCGTCAGGACGATTGAGGTATTCCTCAAATACCACGGGTCCCCGCAGCTGAATCTCGCCTGGACCAGGGGTAGAAACTCTGCCATCATCAGCAACCCACGGGAGCTATACACTAGGTACCGGCGACCCAACGGTTCCCATCACTCGCTTGGCAGCGTTGAGAGGCTGCGACAGAGTGATGCCGGTCTCGGTCATGCCATATCTTTCGAGAAGCGAAACCTTGTTGTCGGCTGCAGCGTTCCAAGCGTTTCTCAATGGAAGAGGGAGTGCTACACTGCCACACATTGCCAGCTCTAAATGCGAAAGTCTCTCCTGGGCTTGGAGTTTTGTCTCGCCATCAAGCTTGTCCAAGTACGCCATGAGGTTGCTGTAGATGGTGGGTACGTATTAATCCTTCGAGGATCCTTGTTGGCCAGTCGTCTAATGACCTGCTCCGCGCGGAATGGAAACAGAAACTCCACCTCTCCTCCTTGAAATAACGGCAGTGAAATGCCAATCACTAGCCCATGGATGTGGCGCAGCGGCAGGGTCCTGTAGCATTCTAGTTTTGGCGCTAATTTTACATGCCTGCGAAAGTGCCTGTGCCATATATGTCTTGACAGGTGTCACTCAAGAATAGCTAATCCTAGCAAAGCTCGTCAAGAACGTTTCAAGAGAAGAGCCTGAATGAGGCATACATAGACGTACAGTTTCATGACGCACGATTCATTAGACTATAATAAATAATATTGAATTGTATTGGCGAAGATTTAAGTAAAACTCCCCACTAGAAATTCAGGAAAGGGCGGAATGCCGCGAAGGCTTTGAGGATTAGCTCACGGGTTCGGGGTTACGCATGCCTTCTTGTTTTTTTCTAAGACCTTTCAAAGGCGAGAAGCTGCTTACTATGGTTTGATGTTGCGGATAAGTTCCGAATCTTACCGAGTCGTCGAGATCCTTTCTAACTTTTATTTTGTAGAAGATTGGATACGCGCCTTGCATGGTGATGCATGGGAAGGTGTACTCGTCAAGAGGCGGGAGATTTAGGTACTGTCCACGAATGTTGTTGTTATGTTGGAAAGCAGCGATAGCTTCAGCGATAAGTTGGGCGATAGGATTGCAACTAGACAAATAAGATTTATCTTCTTGGACTAGAACAAAAATAGTTCCGTTTTCATCCATGATGCAGTCATAGCATGAACAGTCTGACCACACATAAATAGACGAATGTCTTTACGAGTGCGGCTAAAGTGGTCCAGATCAGTGTAGCCGATGCACTGGAAGAGATTTACTACGAAATCAGCAACAGGGCTTTCTTCTTCATCGCGAACATACGTTGCCAGATCAATGTCTGAGAAATCTGTATGCAGTTGGATTTTTTCGGTCGGGCTCAGATGCTAGTATGCCTCGTGGATGGTCGTCTATGTTGATGGTGTCTATTTTGTAGCTGAAGAATCCTTCGTCGTCATTTGCTTTCATAGAGATATTGAATGCAGTCAGGTCGTATGAATTCCAATCGCTGGCTGATTTTGCGTTTCTGAACGAAGTCGACATCCTTTACTCCCAGAAGAATAGTATTCTTGACTGGTTTACTTTAACAGCCAACTCAGTCAAGTATATACGTTTCATAGAGTTACCCATACTCCCAGCACCCGAGAGAGTTACCCGGTCGGGTTGCACCTAACGGATAGGAATGAGACTTATGGTAGAACGCAAAAGCCCTGGGCAGATCCGGAGCCGCTTTCGAGCTCCATCTGGAATACACGTCTTAGATGCTGAGAGCAAAGCCTGACAGATCTGTTCAGTTTGGCACTAAGGGACCGTGGTGCTGCAAATTCCGTGCAGCAACTTTTATAGCGCTCCCTAACCCTTTATATAACCCGAGCAGCTTTTTCCGTTTGCCCTGTTACCGTACCGTCCCGAAACGAGCATCGTTGCATGGATTGTGGTCTTGACATACTTATAGTAGACCATTTCGACCGCCTCTGCAAAGGGGTCCACCGACTAGTGAGAGACAAGCAACAGTTCCTATTTTTCATCCTGCTCTTCAACTGTCTTCACCAGCACTCGGATGGGATGTAACCCTAGCCTCCATCATCATCCAACAGCAACCACACCGTTGGTACAGAATGTCAAGTCTAGCGCAGCAAACGGCAACTAATCTGACCCATCAGCACCTTTGGAACGATGTACAAATAAGAACTATCGTTCTTTCGGATGGTTCCATGGAAATATGTACCGGAGTTCCTCCTGAAAAGTTACACCCAGACGACACAGAGATCACACTAGAGTACATTGTTCCGTCCAAAACAGAAGCCAAATGGGACATACACCAGTGGCATGAGATATTTCAAGCAATAAAACGGCAGTTTCGACTCGAGAATCCGGCCCGACGCATTGTCATGTCTATGGTCACCCAAGACTCAACCGTGGTCTACTATTTGGTCAACAAAGGACTAGTGACTCCCCGGAAAAATTAGACATTTCACTACTGCATGATCGTCATCATCACACACTACTAACACATTTACTGCGACTCCAGCACGAGGCAAAATCTAACATACTATATACATGTATATACAAAGGCCAACGCCACTTTATAAATATCATCCTCCTGATGTGACTGTTGTCCTGAATTAGATCTGGAATCCGTATCCCTTCATGCAGGCCTTGTACTTCGCAATGAGGTCGTCGCACTTGCCACTTTCCTGGCCGTTCAGAAGCAAGCACTGGTCACGCTCGGTCTTCTCCTCGGTGCAAACGCAGCAAGGCTTGGGCTTGCTGTTCTTCTCGCAGGCGGGAGCAGAAGTATTGTTCTTGGACTCTTGTTAGCCAATCTTCCCTTTGTCTGACTATCTGATAGATCGGTACTCACCTTGAGACATTATTAATGAGGATGGTGCCATTACGCTATCCCAGCACGTTATTTAGTACGTCCCTGACGTGCGGCGAAACGTTTACCAAAAATATACATAAAATGCAATGTTAATTGATAGAAGCATTGAGGCTTCAGCTGTACATAAATGCAGCGTTTTGGTAAAACGCCAGCATTGGGTTCTCGCCCGTTTTGGTAGATGTCTTGTCCAATTCGGCCCAGTTTTTGAGGAAGTTATGGTGGCTCGCAGTGCTGATAAGCTTGCCACAAACCGACTTATACAATAGAGCCGCCAGATCAAAGTCAGTCGGAAATAGAATGTCAAAATACCCCTGTAGAGCCATATAGGTCGAGATAGGAATCATCTTTCTGTCTAAAACCGTTTGCACGACTGGCGAATTGTATCCCGGAATCGTGTCTGACAGATAGGTAAAGTCCGACGTTAGCAGGCGGTGCTCTGGAAAATAGTCCCGAAGTACATGGAGGAATTGCAGATACCGTGTGGGTATATACTCCGGGTCAGAGAGGTTCTCGCGAAGCGGGTAAACCAAGTTCTTGAGACGGCGCAGTAGCCGAGGTTGAGCCAGAGGATGGTAACCCAGCTCAAGGGCTGGACAATATTCACTGATGTGCGATTTGCGGATATCCATAAACTCGGCAGCCAATGGATCCAGCTTTGGGCTGAAGATCTCGGTGAAATCGCCATTCTTGTCCACAACCACATACCCCTGATATGGCTCCAGAGTGTTGTTATCGTAACGAATGACATCATGGGCAAAGTTGTCAAACACTTCAAGTGCAATAAAAAAACAGGGATCTGTGACTTTGGTGTCCCAGTCGAAAATACTCTTGTTAATCACTGTCACCTTGTCGACATGGCCCTTTTGCTTCAGCTTAGATTTGAGGACAGGCGAAGTGTGGGGGTTTTCGAACGCGGTTCTTCCAGTTGCCTTAATCTCCTGTCTGCCTGCTAGTGCAGCACTGATCTCAATAATATTGTACCGCGTTCGCGAGTATATTTGGGGATGATGCTCACGTAGGTAATCGAGAATGTTGATCATCAGAGTTCCATTGCCTCCACCCATCTCGTAAATAACAAGGTCTTTATAAGGGTACAGGCTCAGCTCGTAGTTGAACACCAAATAGCGCGCTAAAGCTTCACCATAATAGGGCTGGAACAGCTCTGTGGGAGTGTGCCAGACCTGGCGAGAAATTTTAGAGGGCTTCTCAGCTGGCTTATTCTTATCCTCAGATGCCACCTTTGGTTTCTTCTCGGTGGAGACAGATGGGCCCTGGAAATCCTTGAATTCCTTCGTCCACTGCATCATGAATTCATCCACATTGGAAATGCTGCCGTACTCAAAGGGTTGTGACGGACTGAATATCTCAACCTCTTTGCTAAAGTACCCGTAGTTTGGATTATACAGCGAGTCTTCCATAAATTCGCGGGCCAGCATGCGCACTTGACGGGGTCGGTCGCGTAAGTTTGCCAGCTTCTTCGAAGTGACGAGCGGCAGCCGCTCAAATTGCTCATGATTCGCCTCAGTTGTGTATGTATAGGTTGTGGGTGTGACGGAGTAATCGTACGACGCCGATTTGGATGTAGTTTTGGTAGAATCTTGGTCTTTGCTCTGTTTAAAGGGCGTTTGCTTGCGCCCTTCTTGATTTATCGAATTTCGTGCCGATTTTATTTTCTCCCATGTCGAAAGAGACCTGAAAGTTTGCCCTCTTGCACTCCTACGGGCAACAGCAGCTGCTTGAAGGACCCCTCTGGGTCTCATTGATACTTGTTCGATGCGTCGTTGGGTTGGAGCCTGGAGTGAAACGGGCGACTGACGTTACGTAATCTCCATGTATAGATCTGCAGAGATCACCGCGAAATAGATGATTATTGCCTGTAAATACGGGCAACGATCGCATTTTCAGTAGAAAGCTTACTTTTTAAAAAGATTCTTGTACAAGTAGCATTGCCAGTAGCGAATCTATGATGGGCCATTCCCCTGACTGGCGCCGCACACATTTACCGCAGCGTGTGTTGTGTGCTGCTGCCATCAATCATCACACACATGTCATACTATTTAGCGATAATAGGGACGTCGAATTGCCCCATATACGAGCTGGAGTTTGGGACCCACAGGCAAGGAGGTGATGGAACGTCGAAGTTTTCGCAGGAAATGAAAGAATCGAATCCGTTTGTGCTCTATAGCGCCTTGGACATTGTTGACGACGTGCAATGGCAAACGCCCGGACTCTATCTTAAAGTAGTCGACAACTTCTACTCACATTTGATATCAGCGTTTGTGACTAAAGGCAACGTACGGATGCTTCTCCTCCATGAGACAAAAAATGAAGAGTCAATTCGTCAATTTTTCTTCGACATCTACGATCTCTATGTGAAGACTCTCATGTCTCCATTCTACTTTGTGAATCAACCCATAACGAGCTCCATCTTTGATCAAAAAGTGAAGCTCCTCGCGCGCAAATATCTGTGAGCGATTGATTTTCTAATGGGACGGAAGCACGCCAGTAGGTACCCCGCGGCCCGCCGGTACTGCACTACCGAGGAAATGCAGTTGCATTGTGTAATAGCGACTCGCTTGTCGCGTGGCCAAAATATTTCGCTGCGCCGTGTAAAAGGCTGCGAGTCTCACCAGCACGCACTCCCGAGGATTCCCAAAATAGCCCACTGCGTTTCGCTGTTGTGCAAGAGAAGACTAGCCCCAACAATCCTCATCCGGCACAACTAACAAACACCGTAAAACAATCTATTGTAGACAAAACAGTTCATACCTTTGGCCGTATGCTCACGAATGTTTTCTAAAAAATAAATCCGCATGCAGGTCGCACCCCACCTCCATACAATTTGGGTGGCCCAACGGTATGCCGCGGGCGTTCGTTTGTTTACCCAACCCCAATACGGAGGAATGACTGTTGCATATCAACACAGATATAAATGAAACGGGATCAACAAGATGTGGTGCAGGTCCGATTTAAATTTTCGTGCCAGTGAAGAAGAAGCTCCGCTGAAGGACATCCTTAGCTGCCACGAAAATCCAGCAAAGTTCATCTCGATCTTGACTTACCCCCTGAAATGAAATTTGACAACAAGCTTGGCGCCGCCGTCCTGCTAGCCGCGGGTGGTGCGAGCGCTGTTCGAACCAGCAACTCCAGCCTTTCAACAAGCAGTGGTAACAGTGACGAACAGATCATTGGCACTTTTATCTTCTCCCGCCATGGTGACAGACTGACATTTCCATCGACCGTGTTCACACCTGTTGGAGCGCAAGAAATGACCAGCCTCGGCCAATTCTACCACGACAGGTACTTTGACTCTTCTAGTCCTTTTGCCATCAACGGCCTTTCTGCCGCTTACGATGCGAGCCAGGTGAAAGCCTTTGTGGCTGACACTAATAACGATGTTTGGGCAGCAAGCGCCTGGGCATTCATCCAGGGTTTGTACCCTCCAGTTGAGCTCACTAGCGATAAGAAGCAGACTGAGCAGGAGGTTGGAGGAAGCTCTCTGTCTAATGGATCCATCGCCATTGCTCCTCTTCAGGGATACCAATATGTCTTTTACGACAGTATCGACTCCACCTCTGAGCAAGGCTACCAGGTATTGGGACAGAGCGATTGCCCTGCTTCTACTCTCGCTGCTCAAAACTACCTGGAAAGCAGCAACTTTACCAGCATGAACAAGTCCACGCTTGACTGGTACCAGTCTCTGTACCCGGTTGCCTACGCAAAGTTTGCCAAATCTGAGTTGAACTTTGGCAATGCCTTTACGATCAGCGACTACTTCTCTGTGGAGAGCATCCACAACCAGACATTCGTCGAGCAGTTCAAGCACTTCCACCAGTCGCTGGACGACATCCTGGACCAGCTGCAAGTATACCAGGGTATTTACTCGCGGAACTACTTCTACAACCCCAGCTCTGACAAATCCATCCGCAACTCCACCATTGAGGCCCGTTCGCTGCTGCAGATGATCCTAAGCCAGCTCAACGAGACCGAGTCTACCACCAAACCCTACATTTCCTACACTGTTGGTGCTTACTCCACCTTCTACCAGCTCTTTGGTCTTATGGGACTCTATCAGCAGGATGAGTCCAAGTACACTGGAATGGTAAACTATGGCGCCTCGATGGCATTTGAGCTTGTCCAAACTTCGGGCAACTCGTCAGGCCTCAATGTGCGCGTCAGTTTCAGAAATGGTACCGACTCGAACGAGACCCTGGACTCGCTCAATGTGTTCAACTTTGGCTCCGATCTCGTGCCGTATGACAAGTTTGTGTCTTACCTATCCAAGATCACTGTCAACAGCACTCAGTCTTGGTGCAATGCTTGCGAAGCATGGAACGCGCCTCAATGTGCACTTTTCACACCTCAGTACCTACGAGCAAAGGCAAACGGGTTCGAAGGTCCTCCCGACATGAGCCTCGCCGCCGCCGGAGGAATCGGCGCAGGAGTCACAATCGGAGCGGGACTGGTGGTTGCAGCGCTGGTCTGCCTGGGTATCTGGGGCTACAAAAAGTTTACTCGTCCCGATTTGAAGCTGACTCCCATTGGGCCCGGCGGTGCGCCAGCGGCAGCAGAGAAGACTGGGGCCCACTCTATCAGCAAACAGACCAGCAGCTCTTCTTCTGGTTCATCGATTGTTTAAGGTAGTGCTATGTTAGTTAATGTATTTTGCTTTATTTCTGACCCTTGCCTTTCGCCATAGCTGTGGGAAATATCAGACTATTTTGGGATCGGGCAGAGCCATGGAGTGAATCGCCAGTAATCAGGAAACCCACGTGAGGCTGGACGTTCCATTCCACGTGTAGAGTAGCGTTCTTGTTTGCCAACGTAGGACCGACGTCGTACACGCTATACTTCCCACGGACATTTCGCAGATCAAGAACAGCGTCCTTCTTATCGGTAATGATCTTGTCCCAGAGGGTGACTCTATTGTTCACATCGGAGCGAGAACCCTCGTACTCGGCAGAGACGTAAACGAAGATCTGCTTGGTGTTCCAGTTGAACAGAGGGGTGAAGTCGGCGTCCAAGTCGAATCCCACCACATAGTTGTCCTTTGCCTTGCCATTGACGGCTCCAAACCGACGTGAATGGCGAACGCTGACTTGAGGACTGACATTCTCTAGTCGAGCGTTGATGCTGAAGGCATTGGTTGCGTATAATTGCATAACTGACATGACGGCAATTACAAGGCTGACCACCAGCACGACAGTGCTGAACCGTCCTGTGGACATTTGTATTCTGTTGAGAGCGGTATGCATCTTGGCCTTCTACAATTGCTGGTGTATCCGCTCCGCTCCTTGACGATCTCGAATGTCAGTTTGTGCTTGGCCACGAGGAGTTTAGCAACTTTCCAACTTTAATGCGGGTTCTCGACAGAAATTACGTAAGTGAGATCAAAGCCGAATTGAAGAACTCGAGAAGGATAATATACAAAAAAACAGTTGCAGCTTCACTGATCTGCCGTTGATATCATACTCGTTGCCATCCGCTCGCCATACCAGGGTAGATGGTTCTCTGCTGGATTGCTCCACTCAAGGGTGCCACCTAACTTAAGGCAGTCGAGCACGAGGATTACTCACTCGGCCACAATACTACCAGCCCCAGGATTCGAAACGGACAACAAGCATGCTCCACCGAAATGGAAAATCAACCTGCGATACCACATAACCACTTCTGCCAAATGCCGTTACAGCCGTATTTGAAGAAAATTGAGCCAACCCTATCTTGTTCGAATTTGCAAAAGAATAGTGCTTCGTTTTTGAACATTTATGGACTAATTAAGAAGAGAACTTGTTTCTAAGTCGTATCTCAAGCTTTTACGGGGCTCCATTTCATGTGAGCCTAATAAATTGAGTTTGAGTTCCGTTTTTGTCGCAGTGCCGTATTCAGGACGAGCATCGTTGGTTTTTCCCCTATCCTGAGGAAATCCTAGCGAAGCATCGCCATAATCGATCCAAAGGACAATCATCTTGAGAGAAGAGCTTGAATCAGGCATATATAGACCTTCACAGTCTCTCTAGGTATGACATACGATACATGAGACTATAATAAATGATATTCAAGTCAAGTCAAATCAATCATCATAGTAGGCATCATCAAAAATTGAGACCACATACATGGGTCACCGCCTAAGCCATTAATAACGTCACATCTACCGTCGGCTATGGGTCAGATGGGTCAGACGATTACAATGAAAGGGCCCAAGAGATATAGCCGCCAGCGTACAGCGCAACCATTGTTACGTACACGTAGCATGGCAAAAAAGACACGACCGCCTGGGTGATCAATCCCAATACTTCATCAGGGACCTCCGACGGCGTTGCACCCAAAATGTGCTCTTTCAAGCGCATAAGTACTCCTTCGTCGCCTGGGCTACTGAATGATGAGCATAGAATGCCAACGCGCTACCGTAAACCATACGCAGCCACGTCCACGAAACTGTCCAGAACACAAATCTGAAGCCTTTACTTGTACAGCACAAACGGTATCAGACGGTCAATTCATCTTGTGAAACATCCGGAAACCGAGTGAACCAGTTGACAATTGCTGTCCAGCGACACCACTCAACGCACCAGCTAATTTGAGACAGGCGCTTATCTTATCGCGAAGCCCTTCCTAGAATCACCAGTCCCCACTGCTAGGACTATCGCATTGGTAAACCCTTTTTAGCAGCAAAAGCAAGCCGTACACAGCCACTGGCAGCTAGTGCATCGAATCCATCCGCCACAATTGAAAACGCCATAGGCAATCCTACCTTTAGTCAGGTGGCGAAAATGGGTGCTACTTTCTGAAGTTTCATCAAAGTCTCGTGCTCAGCCAACCCTACTCTCGTCCCACCCATCACCACGTCAGCGAGCCCACATCAACAATGGACCAAACTATCGAGGCAGATGCCAGCGATACAACTAGATTGTGGGATGGAAACAATGAAGGCGATGCTGTAGCTCCCAAATCAACTGGCTCGCCTCCCTCAATGGGCCACCAAGCTTACGTGCCACCAGATTACTCTGAGCCTTCTTCCAGTTCGTATCAACGGCCAGACGGACCACCACCTGTGAGCGGTAACATGCAGCCCAATCAACCAGGGCATGGATATCAAACAAGCCAAAAAGGAGGGGTGTTCAGTTTGGATTACTATTCCTGGTACTTTGACGTTGACACCCGGGACGTGGCGCGACGATGTCTCTTGGCTCTCAATCCGTTCGACAAAACTCGATTTGTTGATACAGGCGACGCCGAGAGCATTGGTACTGGTGACGCGGGTCAAGGGGGTTCGGCCTTCGCCACAGTCGCTGGAAATGGCACCCCTGACCTCTATGGTCCATTCTGGATCTGTACCACGGTGGTGTTTGTTCTATTCTTCTCAAGCACTCTCAAGGGTCTTCTTTCCTCCAGCCTAGAGGGAATTCGATACGAGTATCAGTTTGATCTTCTGACTGGTGCAGCTGTGCTCATGTACGGCTACACTTTTATCATTCCCTTTGGATTCTGGCTGGTTATCAGGTACCTGAATATTGCGCCATCGATTTCGGCGCTCCAACTGATCTGCCTCTATGGCTACTCCAATCTTATCTGGATCCCTGTGTCGCTATTGACGGTCACGCCGCTCTTCTTCTCGAACTTTGTGTCGAATTTGATTGTTTGGCTGTTTGTTGCTGGTGGCCTAGCATTTTCTGGGGTATTCATTGCGAAGAATATGTTTCGGGCTCTTATCCCAGTTGTCAGCTCGGAGTCACTTGCTGTGGACAAGAGACCAGCGGGTATCATAATGGCAGCAGCATTGGTCTTGCACATTGGGCTGGCCATTGCCATCAAGCTTCTGTTTTTCTCAGCAGTCAAGATCCGGGACTGAAAAGTTAACTACTATTTATTTATTTGATCAATATTATACAGACATTGATTGGAGCGGATGCAGCTAACGAGTGTCAGCTTCTTGAGTTAAGAGTTTATCGAGCTTGTGCTCGAGACGCTCAAAATCAGCTAGAGTGACGAACTGCTCGTTGAAGTTGGGACGAGCCTTTTCAGCCAATTTGAGTAGACGTTTCTCGTCAATAGCAAAATCTTTGTCGTCCTTGACTGCATCCTCTAGCTCGCGCGCCTCTTCCGCAGCGGCGGAAGCAGTGTCATGATACCCGTCATGGAGATCCCACTCCGTGTCCTGTTCATTAGAATCGTCAGTCACACCTCGGCTCCGGTTGTATTGCACGAGCTTTGCGACACGGGATTCATGAATACTGATGATGAAGAGAAACGGGGAGTATAACACGTTCATAAAGATGCGAGCAACAGTGTCGGAAACCTTCTCGCTGAGAACCCATGACAAAGGCACAAGAATGAGCAGTTCCACCAGGTTTAGAGGCGGGATGAACACGTTCTCATCTGGAGCTCGCACAAACCGTAGTGTTTTCTGGGCGACGTTGGCGAGGTACTCGTTAGTAGCGTTATCATAGATGCCAGAGTAAGCGCTGTTAAACAAGGCAATAAGAATGTTGACGAGGATCACCAACACCAGAAAGACAAAGATGTAGAATAAGACTTCACCGTATGGCGGCGCAAAGCTGTCCATCCAATCGAAGTCAGGTGCCGTCAGCAATGTGTGGATCATGACGCGAACAACCGTTACTGAGACGTCACGAGCTCCGTCGGCGGTGTCCAGCCCTATAAAGGCCTGCAGAAACCCGGCCCCGACAACAATCAGTAAAACGAAAAAGATCAGCGACTGGGCCATAAGTTCCTTCAGCACAGTCAGCATGGAGCCGAAGAATAGAATCGAATCAAGGTACAGCAGCATGCGGCCCCAAACAAGAGGTGCTGCACAGCTAAGTACGTCGTATGCTGAAGTGTCTTTGGAAATACGAGCGTCCGAGTCTTCAGGATGTACGAGTGCAATGACTCGAAGTACAAAGGCAATAGTGATAAGAGCGTAAAGGGTGTCGTTCAGCACATTCCAGAAGCCCATGTACAGCCTACCCACCTTGAAAAGCTTTACAGCCTCGTCTGCCACAAATCCCATTGTGAGAATATACAACGCAACTTCGTAGGCACGCATTGATTCATCCGGCTGCGCCAAATTCACGGCCACGGAGTAGAGAACCAGATACGCCGTGCTGACGACTAATTCGATCCAGGTTTGGTACTTGGGAACACGAATACGGTCGCTGTCGAAATGAACCGTGGCTCTCGTATCTGCAACATTCTTGTAGAACTCGTACTGCCGGATGGTCTGAACTGAGGTTCCCTGACACGTGCCACGCGTCATTGCAGTACTATCCGCAATTCTTGGAGCCGTCGAATCTGTAGGTCGGGCCACGCTCCGCAGTAGACTGTATTCGCCTTGGTTAAACTCTGTATCGCATCGAAGAATCCATCCCCGCCAGAGCCACTTCATACATCTCTGATAGCCTGCGGAGCATATCACAATGGTAGAGTGCATGTCCACGGCCATTTCCAGAGCATTGTAGGGCCGACTGGCCTTCCCATGGACCCAGATAGAGTACTCCTGGCAGAGCATATCGACGAGCATGTACTCCGTATCTGGCTCAGTGTTGAGAACAGTCTGTGCTATATACTCGGCAACCATTCCTCTGGCCGAGAAAAGATCTGCGTCGTACAAGGTCAGCCCGGCAGCAGCGTCGTTCCATCGCTTGACTGTAAGTAGGACAAAAATCATCGGAGCCCGATACCGACGGGAGCTTGTTCCCACAGCGCCATCGCCGGATCCTCCGGCACATTCATTCACCAATTTGAGAACATTGTCAGTTAGAAATGGCGAACTGGGTCCACTGATGGTACTCTCGTCCAAAGGGCATGTGACAAGCGTATCGATAAGAGCTTTGACCCGCAATGCTATTTTCATCACATATTTGGGGCCCGCGGGCTCGAAATAGACCCGCGCTTCCTCCTGCTGCGAGGATTCGTCATTCTGGGATGAATTGGCCATATTTTCGCCTATAGTAGCCGCCTTTCTCAACCAACACACGGGGTGAAGCAAGTAAGTGTTAGCCCAGCCGCTCGAGGCGCCCTGGCTAAACCCTGCAGATATTCAGGGGGGGTCTGTACCGAAAAAAAAGCCGTTGGTAAGAAAACGGTGCCATTTAGTTGAAAACTCCTGAGATAGTTCTTCTGACTAACTGAAAGGACAGTTTGTTCCTTTGAATTGGCTCTCTTCGGTACCCGTGACCGGATTCCATGGCCCCGTTGAGCATGTTCTGATGAAGCAACGCGCGGACAGAATTACAGAAATATCAACAGGAAGGGTATTAGGTTGATGATGCCATAACTGAGCTGGCGACAATCTTTCATGTTCAATTCATCTCTGTAGAGTTTTTCTAAGGTCTGTGGACAACTTGGGAGCTTTCAAACTCATTGACGATAGCATGGCACAAAATACACATATTTCAAGCATAATCAAGACTCTTCATGATAGTATAGCAGGTGACTGATTTTTTACGTAGCAATATAATCGGTAAAGTGCTTTGCTTTTGGGCCGAGGCGGCACCGATGGCCCTTTGTTAGGCCAATGACAGTGCGCTTATTAGCTCGAAGCCTCAGCCGTGGCTCCGAGCGACGTCTGAACCCCACACACAGTTCCACACCTTAAAGGCAAAGTTACCCGACGGAGTCATCCCTCGTAATATTCGTCCAGAGCCGATCTTGCGTCATTGCTAACCGGGCGCACTTCTGTCTTTTTTGTTATTGCCATTCACTATAGGCGTACAGCAGAATGCTTTCTAAACAATCGGTTCGCTCTCTCACGAGGTCATCGACGGCCAGATCTGCACTCAGATCCAGTGCCGTACGATATACCAATGTCCTGGCTCCTACGACCATGAACGCCGGGTTCTCATCGGTATCAACACCACCACGCCGGACTACATCCGTGAACGGTTCTGCCAGGTACAGCGTGGCAGCAGCTGTTTCCACTCCAATCAACGCTATGAGTGGACGTAGATCATACTCGTCAGAGGCAGAACCGACCGATCTTGGCCCGCGAGAGTCAGATCAAGTCGACGTCTGCATCGTTGGTGGTGGACCAGCAGGACTGGCAGCAGCCATTCGACTCAAGCAACTTGATAACGAAAAAGGTTCAGGAGAGCTACGGGTAGTGGTTCTCGAGAAGAGTCCCGACATGGGAAACCACATTGTTTCCGGTGCTGTTCTGGAGCCCAGGGCTCTTGATGAGCTGCTTCCGGAATGGAGAGACGACGAAAGCCTCCCGTCTACTGTTACTCCAGCTGGACAGGAGGCGATGCGCTTCTTGACCAAGTCGGCAGCTATTCCTATTCCGGAACCCCCACAGATGCACAACAAGGGCAATTATATTGTGTCGCTGAGCCAGATGGTAGGATGGCTCGCCACAAAGGCCGAGGAGGTTGGAGTTGAGATCTACCCCGGATTCAGTGTGTCTGAGCTCATCTACGACGAGCAAGGACGTGTCAAGGGCATTGCAACCAATGACATGGGTCTTTCCAAGAATTTCGAACCCAAAGCCAATTTTGAGCGCGGTATGGAGTTTCATGCCAAGGTCACACTTCTTGCTGAGGGATGCCACGGATCGCTCACCAAACAGGTTGTCAAGAAGTACGATCTGCGAAAAGACTCGGACCCCCAAACATACGGCCTGGGTATCAAGGAAGTTTGGCAGGTCAAGGAAGACAAGTTCAAGAAGGGCTTCATTGGACACACAATGGGATATCCCTTATCGAAGGACGTGTACGGAGGAGGGTTCATGTACCACTTTGGTGACGGTCTTGTGAGCGTGGGACTGGTGGTTGGTCTTGACTATGCCAACCCCTACATTTCTCCCTACCAGGAGTTTCAAAAGATGAAGCACCATCCATTCTACGCCGATGTTCTCAAGGGTGGCGAATGTATCGCTTATGGTGCAAGAGCTCTTAACGAGGGCGGTTTGCAGTCTATTCCCAAGCTGAGCTTTCCTGGAGGAGCATTGATCGGATGCACTGCCGGTTTCCTCAACGTTCCAAAGATCAAGGGAACACACACTGCTATGAAGAGTGGTATGCTCGCTGCTGAGACGGCTTTTGAAGCCATCTCTCAGCTTCCTGAGATTGAGATCCCTGAAGACGCTGAGGAGCTGCCCGACCAGCCTCTTATTGAGATGACCCCATACGAGGAGTCCATCAAAAATTCATGGGTGTACAAGGAGCTTCACGAAGTGCGCAACATTCGACCTTCGTTCCACAACCCATTCAAACTCTACGGAGGAATTGCCTACTCTGGTATTGATACATTTTTACTAAAGGGCCGAACTCCTTGGACCTTTAGACACAAGGAGACTGATGCTGCTGCTACTGAGTCCGCTGCTAAGTTTGAGAAGATCGAGTACCCCAAGCCCGATGGAGAGCTTTCGTTTGACATTTTGACGTCTGTTTCTCGAACTGGCACTCTCCATGATGAGGACGAACCGTGCCATTTGCGTGTTCCTGGCCAGGATCTGGACAAACATGCCGAAGCTGCCTACCCCAGGTTCAAGGGAATCGAGAACCGCTTCTGTCCTGCCGGTGTGTACGAGTACATTGAGGATGAAACCAAGCCTCTCGGAGTCAGATTCCAGATTAACTCACAGAACTGTATCCATTGCAAAACTTGCGATATCAAGGTACCTACTCAGGATATCAACTGGACCGTACCAGAGGGTGGCGATGGACCCAAGTACTCTACCACTTAGATTGGTGTAAATAAAGTAGAACATTGACATTTGAGTAATTGCCTTCTATACACGTACATATTTCATGAATCATAACTAAAGGGGGTTCGTAATCTCGTAACAAAAGAGGTCAGTCTTCTAACCCACCCAAATGGTTAGCACATCACTGAGCTTATTGTTGGCGTCGTCGGCATTCTGCTCTAGCGCCATTTGAATGTCCTCGTCCGACGTGATGGACACAAAGTCGTCATCCTCATCCTTGTACCTGATTCTCAGCGGAGAAGGTGTGAGCTTACCACACAGGCGAATCTTTCTATCAACGCGGTCCACGAGCTGTTGGTATTGGATATTGCAAGGAACGATAAGCAAAAATGTATCTTCCAAAAAGTGAAGCTTGACCTTGAGCTGCTTGGCGTGTTTGGCTGCATTCAGGCCAGACGGAGTCTGGGACCCGGTCGTTGGAGTAGTGTTGCCGGCAGTAGTGTAGCTACTGGCTCCGCTACCACCAAGTGGGGGAGAAATCATATGACTGTTGGCTGAATTCTGAAGAGGAATAGGTGCCGAGATGGGACCAACGTTGCTCGCAGCAGCAGTGGCATACATGGCGTGACTACCAGCAAGGTATCCATTCTCCACCACGCTAGGCAGGTTGGAAAAGGAGGACAACGACGTGGGAGTGGTCATACCTGATGTGCTCATGTAAGAAGCAGTAGACCTGTTGCTCATCACGCTGCTGTTGCTCTCATAGTATTGTGAGTTGCTGTGTCCCTGGTGACCCGACGGTGTGCGAACAGCTCCTTCACTCTTGATGCGCGTAGCAGGAGTAGTAGTAGCTCCGGCTGTGCTACCATTGGTAGTAGGAACATTGCCAAGAGGTGGCATGGGAGGAACAAAAGAGTTACCTGTAGGACCAAAATAGTTGGGGCTAGAGGCTGACCGATTGCGGGCTTGCAACCGAGGAGGAAACTTGGACATATTGCTGGTAGCGATTCCCGGGTGCGACAAGTGATGTTGCTGATGCTGTTGAACTGGCTGCGGAACCGAACCGTTGTTGGAAAGACTTGTGACTGTATCGCTCACATTTATATTTCCAATCATCGAGCTCATGTCTTCAATCAGCTGATTCTGCTGAGACTGGTAAAAGGCGTTCTTGTCAGAGGCATTGGAGTTGCGGGCAGTGCTTTGACTCTGCTGATCAAACTGCATTGAGTTATGTGTCTGTTCGCTCTCAGTGTCAAACTCATCGTCACTTCCATCGTCGTAGACGTTCTGTGTCAAAATGCTCTCATCGTGGATATGGTTGTGGAACAGCTCGCTGGACTCGTGATATCTCTGCACCATGCGCTTGATTGTCGACTCCCACTGGCCAAGAGTCTCGTCGTTGCGGAATCGAATGTCGAAAAACCCAGTATCGCTGGCATCGTCTTTACCCCACGACAGATGCAGCAAATATCCATCTTTCTTACTGACAAAAACATCAGTAATGTAGGCCATGTAGATGCGGCCCTTGAGCATGAGACTGAGGCGTTTGTTGGAGGTTGAGTTCGTCTTTGACTTCTTGCTGAGTCCCATTGTCTTCTTAGCGGCCGGTGCCTCCTTGCAGCACAAAATGATGCTTTCGAACAAGTAAAGATGATAGTCCCGCTCGAACCCTGTCTTGACAACAGGAAACACTCCGTCGAGAAGCAGCTCGCCGAAATCGTTGATATTGTGCCCTCTCCAATCGCGCATGCGGTCGTCGAGGTCTCTGACCTTGTCGATGTTTTCTATGCGACGCTGCGTCTCATTGACACGAGCAGTAATTGCCTTCATAATCTCACACCCTGCCACGAGCTCCTCGTAGTATGGCCAGTCGGTAGGTGTCAACTTGATGAGCTCACGCACAAGAAGAGGATACTTGCAAATACGTTGGACGGGCTTGATCAGCATAGCCTGCAACTCGTACGTGGGTTCTATAATGTGGGAAAGCAGCTGCAGCTTTGGTAGTTCGAGAGTGATAAGATCGCGGGACTGCTTTTGATGCAGAGCAGCATTTTCGTACATCTCCAGGTACAGTTTTGCACTCTGGAACACTGATCCAAATCTTTGCTGCTCAGGCGGGAACGAGGCCTGGAACTCCAGTCCCACCAGAAAGCGGCGTTGGAACTCGACCATTTCAGTCACATCACCAAAAAGTTGTTCCAGAGCAGGATCGGTCCCACTCAGAACGCCGCTGGAAATCAGCCCTTGCAGCTCTCTTTGGTACTGCATCATCACCTCAAGATCCTGGACATACTTTTGTTCAGTCACAATAATTTCCTGGATAACCTTGTCTCGGTTGTTATTGTTGCTGCTGTTGTTGTTACTGTCCGATGGGGCCTTTGGTGGTGCTGCAGGACCGCATCTGCCTTGTCTCTCCAGCTCATCAAGCACCAGATTGACAGAGTTTATGACTCGCAGTAGAGTGGAAGAGTTCTCCGAGAAAACGTCGCTAATCGTAAATAATTGGTCATCAGTGTAGTGGAGCTCTGTTCTGCAGGCCTGAATAAAGTGATACAGGGCCTTCTTGGCCACCTTGACATCGTCTGTGGGAGAAAGAGTTATCGAAGTAGGGAGACAGTCGGGCTTAATTTCGAGAATCAGCTGGCAGAGCGATGTTCCCATACGCAGAAAGCGCCAAATCAGCGTCATAGGATCGATGCCCATGCTCACAGGGACGCCGGCCACGGGCGCCACGAAAATGGTCGACGCTGTCGATCCAGATTGTGGTGTCTGGGTCCCGCTGAATTGCTGATCTAACGGCGAGTCGAGTGCGGATCCACTGGATCTATTGGACTGAGGGCGCTGCTGTTGTTGCATGTGCTGGAGCTGCTGCGCGTGCGAAGGTAGGTTGAGTCTCTCTGCCTCCTGCAAATAAATAGTTAGAGTCGGAATCGTAGCGAGGCGATTGCGCATGTTGAGGCAAATGTTGTAGATTGAGCTAGCCAAATCGGCAGGACGGTTCGAGGCTAAAGACACTGCGCTAGGCGCTGTGGAGGTTGCTGTTGGTGTTGGGGCAAGCGAGTTAGCACCCGGAAGAGAAACCGTGGAGCCCGAGTGCATTGCCGGGCTATGACTCTGAGGCAACAGCGGACTGGTCATTTTTCCATCATTGGGGTACACATTAGTGGCGGTTGGGTCCCGGCCGAGTGTGGCGGCCATTTTTGAGTGCTGTAGGTTGTTCAGGAGACGATCCGATCAAACGTGGTCAAAATAGTTGGAGCGCTTTTGGTCAGAGGGTCATCTAAAATGGGCTCTCGAGGTGGTAGTCCCGCGTCGTTTCCACAAAGGCCCTGTTGATACAAAAAAGGAGCACCAGATCGCACCAAACTTTGTTTACGTTCAGGAAGGTTGGAGACCGTTGGAGGGTGAGCCTAGCGATTGTACTTCACAAAATTGGAAGGTTCCGTTGCGTGCAGGTGCAACTGGGAAACAAAAATGTCAGTCGTCGTCGTCAATGGACAGGGGAGCAGGCGGTTTTTGCTCAAAGTTGAGACGTGGTGGTGATTGATGGAGGTTGGTTGGTGTGTGTGTTCTACTGCAACTGAAATTCACGAGGGGTAAGAGGACAGAGGGTGCGAGCCTAAGTATAAAATATGTAGGGTTCTGGTTCGGAGGGTGACCCAGGTGGGACAAAGATGGGGTGGTGGTGGTGTGGGATGGACCTCTCCTGTTACAAAAGCGCTACCCAACAACAACAGGTACAGTACACGCGGATTTACAAGTACGATTAAAACTGCCAATTTTCCCGCCAGAAACAGAATATTCTCTATTCTTTCTCGTACCTATAGCAGTTGCTCGGCCCAGCTCTCATGTAGCAGTGTCAAGAGCCGACGTGCCTTTGCTTGGACGAATATCAGCTCCCCACCTGATTTTTGGCCGGCTCGGCGTGACCTCGACGTAGGTCCGGTGTCATAGGGCAAACCCCGGTACGGTGCAGCGCGCGTCAGGAGCACTGAGACACATACTGACGCCAGTAGACGATAAATTAAGCGCACCAACCTCAAAACGGAACCAAATGGTCCATGACTCGTCTCAATTGCTACCTTCGCATTAGAGTGCGCGACATGCGTCAGGTATCGCCTAATTTGCTCTGTCCTGGTAGCAATTTGTCCAAACACACCAGTCTCCGAGAGTGCGCCCTAAACCTGTAGCGGCTGAGTCTGCTCCCAATCGGGCCTTTGTAGGTCCGCTCTGCGGCTGCCTGTCAGATAGGGAAGGGCCAGGCAAGGATGGAGAAACGCAAACCTTCCCGATTCTGTCAACAGACCAGCAAGCCCGGCGATTTGCTTGTATAGATCAAAATGTGGGGTATCCACCCTACAGCGATGATTGGAGACACCGGCAAGAATACTAGATATCATTGGATTCCCCATCAAAATTACTTTTTTGTTTCATCGGCTATTGTGCTCTTCCCCAACGACGAGCCCTATGGAATATAACATTCAGGGGCTGACTTTTCTTTTGTCCCAACCCACCGACATATTCGACCGTTGTAGAAGATGCCCTGGTCGACTGGCCGACCCTGCGCTTGCTTGTGCACATAAGATGTGGGCAATAGCCCTACATGTCCGACGCACAGTGCAAGCTTTTGACTTGATTCAGTTTTGGTTTGTAGTCTAGCCACAGTAAAAATACACTTCACTTGAAACCATCAATTGAAGTGGCTGCCCTGTTGATCTCCCAATCGAGACCCCGTCTGCATCGCAAGGCGCCTAACCCATTCTTGTATCTTGCTCGTCGCCGGCCCCACCCTTCGAGCCACATGGTCCCACATGTGTGTGCAGCGAATTGGCCCAATCATACGTTTGCTCTGTCCCAATTAGTAGAGATCTCCTCTTGAACAAGGACCCACATTGCCGGCTTTGTCACCGCGGGCCTGAATGCCCATGTCACTCCTTACATGTGTGTGGGGAGGTGGCCTGCTCCCATGTGATGAGTGTGCGTGGTCATGCCGGTGCCCCTTGGCTACGGCTCGACTTGATGTCAATTATCTACGTGGCCTTGTGTGTCGTTAAAATTCCTCTTCATCCGTCGGCTGAACAAAGACGGCTGGTTGAACTAATTTGCAGCTATATGCAGCTTCGTATAATTTGTTTGTAAACAGTCCACAAACGGTTAAAATCGTTTGACAGCATAGCCAAGGGTCTATACAGGTATATGACGACCAGCTTGAGGCTGCCTGCGCATCCAGGTTCAGGGCGAAAAGGTTTTCCCCAATCCGTCGACGGCTAAAACGCGACGCGACACTTCATGGTGGCAATGCAATGCATGGACGCTCTCAATCGAGTCAAATGATTAGCTTACTATACGTTTTTTTTGCGACGCAGCGCCTTGTCTGCTTCCCAGACGCCCCGGTCCACAATCGCAAATATGGTAATAACTCCACCCACAATGGAACACAATCCTGTCAAGAAAGTTGCAAACGACTTGGTGCGCTCTTGGCGGTTGATGACCTTGATGGGCGAAATGTCGTAGCTGAAGTAGACTCCAGGTATGCCTCCGCGGGAGTGAAGGGTATGAGGGTGGTCATCATCAGGGCCGCCAAGGACGCTTCGCTGGTGAGATGTCACACTGTACTGGTTCGTCTCAATTGTATCTTGGAGCTCGCCATCCTTTTGTTTGGGCTCTATCCGCGTGGACACCACTTTAATAAAGTACTGGTACCGCTCTGCCTTCGAATCGGTCTTCTGCTCCACTCCGCTCAGTGGCTCGGCACCAGCCCCGCCTCCGATCTTACTATAAGCCTGCGACACGGCCGGCCCAAAGGAGAGATGGTTGATTTTGTGAGCAAAGTTGAACGGCATGTCAGGATCTAGATAAAAGCTCATGTCATGCGTGTGTTGGTGGTTTTGAGTAATGGGTGCACCGGGCGCAAAGTGTATATCACCCACCACCTTGTTGACAAACACTTTGCCTACTATATTGCAACCCTCGTTCTTGGTTTCTTGCAAGTTTTCTGTATAATGCTCGTCTTCACACTGCTGGATGCCCTTTCCGTCAATGAACGCCCATCCCTTGTCCTGGTATGCTCTCTTGACTTCAAGACACGAGTTGCAGCATTCCCCGTCGGGTCGGGCTCCGTAGCAAGAGCCGCAATAGTCGGAGCCACGCTTGTCTCTTAGTTTCTGCTGCGTTTGCTGGTCTTGTTGGATTTGCCATGAGGAGATCTGCTGGCCCTGTTCGTTGATCCTGGTTTTGGTGATGGTTGAGCTTATTTCCTCCTGGATCTCGCCAGAAGAGTCCATTGCATCCATGGTCAGTAGCGCGCATGGAAGATTGGGAAACGTGATGTCTATGTTGATTTCCATCTTATCTTGCCTTGTCTTGTCGACTATGATCTCTGGTCTCCACTCGAGCCGGGTATAGTCGCGCCATTCCCCGACCACCAGCCACACTACGATGATGGTGCTGACGATGGTCAGGATTCCACCTGATGTAGTTCGGACGCGCGCATCTTCCACGGTCTTGGAGAATGCGTCATAGGTCAGCAGCTTTTTAGGCATGGCCTACACAGTGGTTGACGGTAGAGTTGTTGACACCAACGTGTGGGGCTGAGCGTGGGGTACCTCATCATCATAATGGAGCCAGCTCGACAATGAAATTTACTCTGAACTTAGGCTGGAATGAAATGTACCTTGTTTCTATTTACATCATTAACAGTCAATTTAACAACACTTGCCGCTATGAATTTGCATTTCCCGAGTATCAGCGATGAAACCACATTGCCGCATAGCATAATGGTGGGTGGGGGTGAAGGTGTGAAATTATTTCACTCATGAGCTCCACTGAGCTTGTAGATCGCGAGCTGGTAGCCCTGTTTGCAGAAGGGTTCCACCAAACACTGCAAGATCCAGCACTACAACAAAAAATACAAACAGTCAAGAGACACTTGTACGACAGAGATTACCTCAAAGCCTTTGGCAGCGAGGACAACCTTTTTGCATACTTTGTAAGGTGGAGCCCAGCAAGAGCACTAGCATATCACGACTTGTTCAAAAAAACCAAAGCTCTAGCGCGCCTGATTCAAAGCCAAGACAGCAATGTTATCAGCATAGGCGGAGGGGCAGGCGCCGAGATCGTGGCCGCTGCCGCTCTATGCTTGCTTGATGACCCGGCCACGACCACTGCACGCCAATGCCGCTTGACAGCTATTGACATTGGAGACTGGACACCGGTGATTAACCTAGCGCGGGAGTATATCAACAACATCTGGGTCCCGTGGAACTCGAAAGGTCGTCCTGCGAGCATAGATCAACCATTCCAAGTGAACTTTGTGCATGGGGACGTGCTAAGTCTAGCAGATGGGATACCATGGAATGAGGCGGATCTGATCACCAGCATGTTTACAACCAACGAATTGTTTGCTGAGAATAAGAAGGGAACAGTTCAATTCCTGCAGATGCTCAACAAGACATGCAAAGCCGGCGCCCTGCTGCTTATCGTCGAAAGCGCGGGATCGTACTCCGAGATCCAGATTGGATCTAAGAAGTTCCCGGTGCAATTCCTCATTCAGCATACACTGGGCCCCTCGTGGGACTTGGTCGAGGAGAAGGACAGCCAGTGGTACCGGGCGCCGGTAGCCACGCTTCCCAAGTACCCTCTAGCCCTGGAGAACACGCACTTCTTTCTCCGGCTGTACAAGCACAAGTAGCATCGTTAATCAGATATTTATTCATGTATAGTAGTAGGGCGAATGTTTACTCGCGCTCGATGAGCGACTTGGCAAACTCAATGTATTCGTTCTCGGCCTCCTCCTGGGACTTGCCCTTGAGATCCTCCCAAGCTTGCCACTTGTACTTGCCCTTGAGATCAAACATGCCGGGCTTAGGGGTGTTGTTGTCACCAATGGTGGCCTGCTTGTACAATCCGTACAGCTTGAGCAGCTCGTCGTCACTGGGACGGTTGGGGAGCTTCTGAACAGCGTCAGCGGCATCGAGGAAGGCGGCAGATGGCATTGTTGATGGTGCAGGTGAATATGTTGGGTGAGGCAAAAGAAACAAGGACCACACATTGTTTATTGCTGGAAGTTGGCCGCAGGGCAGGGGACCCCACACTGCGCCAGTGGGGTGGTGGTGGCAAAGATCTCAATGGATCGGCAGTTTTTTTCGGTGATGGATCGAAATCTGGTGGGCTGCTATCTTATGAAAAATCAGCATGCATTTGTTGGTGATTGTATATACCTGTTTTTGTTTACAACTTCTATCAGCATTGGGAGTGAGGAGGGTGAGAGAGAAGAGAGCCCTAAAGTCGACGAAAAGTGACGCTTCTGATTTGCCACGTAGTGTCTAAGTAGCTCATCTCAATCGCAGGGATGTCTGAACTGACTTTGGAACTTTCACACGCCTGCATGCACCTGCCCACGGGTTTCAGCATGATGATGTCGATTTCGCTGGTGGTCTACTGCTGACGTAATCAGGGTATATCGTGCGGCAGTCACCTGTGTCCGAGGAGGATTCCTCTAGCAGTTTATCGTCGATATCGTTCATTCATCCCGAGCAGACGGACAAACTTGTTTAGTCGTTCGACGCACTCACAGCATAATCATGGACAGAGACTACGACATGGACGACATGGGCCCGGACGCTTCGCCCTCCGTGGGGCCAGGCGTCCATGGAGGTATGCATCATGAAGAAATGGACCCAGACGCGACTGGAAGCCCTGGCGGGGTGGAGCAGGAATACGATGATGCCAGTCAGGATAAGTTCGCCAATGTGACTCAAGGATTGACCGGACATCACCGTGACGCCATGATGGAGTACTGGCAGGAAACCATCAACAATATTGAGAATGACGCCCACAAGTTCAAGATCCATCAGCTGCCGCTGGCTCGGATCAAAAAAGTCATGAAAGCCGACGAAGATGTCAAGATGATCAGCGCTGAGGCGCCAATACTTTTTGCCAAGGGCTGTGACATTTTTATCACCGAGCTGACGATGCGCGCATGGATCCACGCCGAGGAAAACAAGCGCAGAACCCTTCAGCGGTCTGATATTGCCAGTGCCCTGCAGCGGTCCGACATGTTTGACTTTTTGATTGATGTTGTACCACGCGAAGAAGCGAGAAGAGGCAATAGCGATCACGTTGGACACAGCGCTCCTCCACCACAAGTTCACGCGCAGATGGGAATGAGCCATGGAATCAACGAAGAAGTTGTTGTTGAGCATGAAGCTCTTGACCAAGACCATGACCCTCATGCGATGCAGTACCAGGGACTACCACCCCACGGACAACACCCGCATGCCCAAGTGCATAATCACTCACCCCACTTGTACAATTCGAATGACATGGGTCACTCGCAACAACCGCAACAACAGCAAGTACAGTCACAGCCACAGTCGCAACAGCAACAGGGACTCCAATCTCAGCCTCCGCCTCCACATCAAGGACATTTGATGGGGCAGCAACAGGGACAACAGCAGGGAAAAGCACAGTACTTCAACTCCAGCAACTCCAGTCCATACGTATATAGAGGACCTGAGGGTGCAGGAGGTGTGGGCAACGGTATCGGTGCTGGAGATGCTCAATCGCACTCTTCTGGAGCTTCACCAGCCCATCATGGGGATGCAGGGCATTCAGCCAGTGTATATGAGAATATGGACCAGTACTCGTATCGGGAGTACTGAGTCGGGGACAGTATAACAAACTAACTAATGATAATATATTTGACCATCTATTGTGATATCTGCTCGAGTTTCTATGCTGGGTGAGTCCAAGTCCGAGTCGGCGTTCGGCCAGCCGCGCCGCGGTCGGTAGTGCGGAACAATTTTTTATGTTTTCGTGAGCCCACGGCCTGGGCACGGCTGAAATTTAAAGACGGAAGGAGAGGGTTTGAGGGTGCAGGACGTCAATAACGGACAACTCTCATACGAAAGCTAGAAACCGGTAGCATTTGGCTTTTTGCATACACATCCTGTGGGTCCAAATCGACGTTGAGGGATTATATACGGTCTAGCCTCCTAACACTATTGCATCGGCACCGTTTACCGTCCTGGTGAGGGTGTGACTAACAACGACAACAACAACAGCATAGACAGACAGAATGGCATCAGCAGCAAGTGACGAGCGCGGCCCGCTAAGTTCCACAGAGGTTCCTCCTCAAATGACAGACACTTCCAAAGTGCTTGATTCTGGCCGACAGGCATCCTCCATCGCACACATTCCCACCACCAAATCAGCCCCAAAACACCAACCATTCTGGTATGGTGGACTAGCCAGCATGATTGCAGCCACATGTACGCATCCTTTAGATCTGGCCAAGGTGCGTATGCAGACGGCAGGAAATGTTTCTGCTGCCGCTGGAGCCAAAAAACTGGGAATGGTCGGGACGCTTATCAATGTCATGAGGCACGAGGGCGTGTTCAAGATCTACCAGGGCCTAAGTGCCAGCTTACTCCGTCAAGCAACATACTCTACTGCACGATTTGGAGTATATGAGTTTCTCAAGGAACAGGTCCGATTAAAGCAGAGAAAAGCCACTGGGAAGGACGCGCCTCTGTCGACCATGGTGCTGCTGCCTCTCAGTATGGTGGCAGGCTTAATAGGCGGCGCTGTGGGCAATCCTGCGGATGTGGTGAATGTGCGCATGCAGAACGATCGAGCGGCTCCTGTTGATCAGCGTCGCAACTATAGAAATGCATTCGACGGGATCCGGCGGATGATCGTGGACGAAGGCCCCAAATCGCTGTTCAAGGGAATTGTGCCCAATTGCACACGAGGCGTCCTGATGACAGCGTCACAGGTCGTATCCTACGACAGGTTCAAGGATATGCTGGTGAACACTATGGGCATGAACGAAAAGGCTAAATCCACGCATTTTGGCGCTTCTCTTCTTGCCGGACTGGTCGCTACCACGGTGTGCAGCCCTGCTGATGTGGTTAAGACTCGCATTATGAGCGCACACAAGTCTGACGCCGGCGCCGGAGCTGTCAAGATTCTTGTGGATGCAGTCAGATCAGAGGGCCCAATGTTTATGTTCCGTGGCTGGCTCCCATCGTTTGTAAGACTCGGACCCCATACAATCATCACGTTCATCGCCTTAGAGCAGCTAAAGCATTCTGGTCTGGGTCAACACTAACACCTCGAACATTTATATCCACACATGTATATATCGTTTTGATGAGTTTTTGCGTGTTCTAAGCCAACTCGTTACCTGGAGGTTCATTTGGTCGTCGATCTGAGCACCTTGAAGAAATCCAATAAGGCTTCGCACTTTTGCAAAGATAGTGGCAGATGCGTCCTGCCAACCGGTGGGTCAGGGGAGCTACTTGTTTACGAGGAAAGCTGCGTTCCAGAAGCTCTGTAACACCTGCTTCGGTCTCTTCCTCATGTGTCTCAGTGTCACGTTTTCGCAATGAGAGCAAGAGCAGCCACTACATGAGGCAGAGCGTCGTCGAATGGGTGTAACCAAAGTGAAAGGCTCCTGACAACTGAGTCATCTCAAGACAGCAGAGAATGGAGATCAATGCGTTGCAGATCCCGCATAGGATACAAGGAGTACAACATTTGTCCGTCTTTGCACGCGAACAGCTTGGAACATTCGTACAGGCATTGTGTCACAAGCGGCGGACATGGTCAATTGAATTGATAGAAGCCTTTTCTTATAACCACTTGCATCGTATGCTACGGGTCTACTGATGGGTCACTTGCCTCCAATAGCCTAACCATATCTCGCCGGTCACGTGATAGTCTTTTCGGATCGAGAATATTGGTATCTCTGCCGCAGTAGAACAGTAGCTGTGTATCCAAACACTAGAGAAATACATAGCAGTGTGACTCCCATTAGGTCCACACTTTGCAATCGTGGCGATTGTCGTGATGGATTCTATCTGAGGAGTAATAATATGGGCGTATGGAGTACCACACGAGTCTATTATCCACCACCGTGGCTCTGAATCTGCACAGGTCACCACCATATCAATCCCACAACAGGACGACTACGTCCTCATTCTACAAGCACAGGCCGAATTACAAGGTAGTTCTGTACCAGAGATTATCTCTAACTTGCTCGGGGATATACGGGGCGCAACGACAAGACCTGTTTGAGAGGTTGGAATAAACACAGCACAGACGATCCACCACCAAATCAAGAAGTCCAGCGAATTCCCTTCAAAAATGTCGTATATTCAAGCTGATTCAACCGATCATTCTACCAGAGCTAGGAGACCCTGAAACCTGTTAACCCGAACTCTGCCAGGGTAGAGGCAAAGTGCACCTCACCGAAGGCGCTAGCCAACAAAGCAGTGTTCTTATGGTTTCGCCAGGATCTGCACAATCTTGACATCAGGGGCGTTTTGCTGGCCGACAACGCTGCTGTTTGGTACTCTACTTGCGGAATTGTCTGCTTCAACCGCGTCTGCATCGTGTCAAGCCCTTTCAGTTGCTTTTGGTATTATTTGGCGACCTCTTTCCAGAATGCTTCTCAGATTCTCGACAGTGCGGGAAGTCTGTCCACTTTCTTTTCAATCAATCTGTACTCCTCGCATAGTGCATTGGGTTCTTAATGCGTCAGCTGTTTTGTTCACTTTCTTGGTGGATCCATTGGTATGCTAAGCACACATCGACCTTATACCCGCACCATTCGGACAGTACACTACTTCCTCTCAGACTTCTTCGTTTTCGTGGATGACATATGGGACGGTCGTCGCCGGGCTATGCACATATCTGGTCGCCGGGCTATGCACATATCTGAGTCCGTCTACTGTCGCTCGGAAGTACGAGTTAGATGGGTTTCCCGATGGGCAACCCCGGTATGCATTCCTGCCTACCTTCCACGACGGTTTGAGTCCAGTGTTCTGGGAAGCCAGCAGATCAATAGTCTCAAGACTGCGGATTTTAGCATCTTCGTTAGCACCTTCAAGGCCATCCGTTTGTGCACGAGACGGTACACTCCTTTGATCAAGTTGGCGGCTCTCATCCTGAATGACTTGGAGGACACGGATTCGGTCTGTCTGTTGAGCTAAGATAAGCTCATGGAGAGCCTGTGTGTCTCCGTCGGACACATACGAGTACTCCGAGTGCAACGTCATCGATTGGACATTTACCATTCCTAGTGCCAGCAGCTGTCGGCATGTTATTGCCCGAAGGTAACTGAGCCGGGCCTCTTCAACGCATTGGAGCATGTGTGGATTGACTTGCATCGGTTCGTCCAGGCGGAATGCAACATATGGACTGGTTAGTTCTAGTTTGTGGAGCGTGGGGACTTTGGGCAGAACCAAATGTATCTGGGTTGTATGCTCTGCGGGTTCTCCCCGTCCACAGCAACATCCCGAGATTTTTAGCTCACGCAGTTTTGCACACCTCGACAAGTCCAGCTTCCATGGGGTACGCTCCAAGTTGTAGGACGTCGGGTAAAACTCTATGCCGAGTTTGGTCAGGTAATCCGGCAATCTTTCACGCAGCGTCTGGCCAACAGTTGCAGTTGCAGTTGAAGTTGCAGTTGCAGTTGCAGTTGAAGTTGAAGTTGAAGTTGAAGTTGAAGTTGAAGTTGAAGTTGAAGTTGAAGTTGAAGTTGAAGTTGAAGTTGAAGTTGA